>JBBPLN010000615.1:0-16224 GCA_038089815.1 Sutorius eximius | reverse complement strand
CTTGTTCTCCTTGTCTTCACTGCGATCGTACATTAGTTTTGCGCTGTTCTCTTTGTCGTTCTCATCCTCGGTCTGCGACTCCATTGAGGAGGCACAATCCCTCAGCACGGTGGGCAAGTTACGGTGAACAGGTTGTTCCCCTTCGTCATCGGATCCCACAACCGCACGAGGATTCCGTTGGCCGAACTTGCTTCGTCTCAACGGTGCAACAACTTCCTCGTCGTCGTTTACTGGGGGACGTCTAACCGGTGAAACTTCCATGTTATCGCCTAGCTCCCCATTGTCTTCATCTGCATCCATGGGATCGGGGCTTGCGGAACCTCGGAGATCAGGGGAATAGTCTTCGTCGTTGTCATCAGAGCTTCCGTCATCCGCAACTGTATCGCTAGTTCCCACTGCCACGAGACCCTGTTCAGCGTATGTCCCGAGCTTCTCTGAAAGCGAAGTCTCTGCGCCCTCACCCCCACTATCCCGCAACAACTTTCCGCCTCCTTTGACCCACTGCTCTTCATGTTGTTTGATGGATCGTAGCTGCTCGCGGCTATGTTGCATTATCATCAACTGATCCAGCTCCTTTTTGCTGAGATGACTCTTGCCACCTTTACCCACACGCGCGAAGGACGGTTTGGCAAGCTCCCGCAATTCTTGTTTCGAAAGTTTGCGAGGCGAAATCATAGCAGGGCGAACACTCGGATGATTGATTTTTCGTAAGGAGGCTATGTCCTTGACTGGGCTACCATGAACCTTATCGAGTCTTCGCTGGACAGCTTCTTCACGGGCAACGGCGTGCATGTCGTCTTTGATGATCAACAAGTCATCATCTTCGCTGTTGATGTCAAAGGTTTTACGGGTGTCGGCATGCTGTAAGGCGACTCGCTTGATTGCCAGTAGCCTCTGCTGCTTTCCACTTGCTTGTTGAATAATGGATGTTACTGACGGCATCTCGTCATCAGAATCGTCCGCTGCGGGAGGAAGCGCCTTCGTATTCCTGGACGAAGATGGCTGATTGCTTGTTCCAACATGTTTGGAGGCTCCCAAGAGTTCCGTGGGTGCACCAAACACACTACTTTGAGGCGGCGCTTGCGTCGAGTTGTCAGTCGGAGACGAGAACCTCTCGATTGGGTCCGACGGTAACTCCGTACCCGGAGTTAGGGTCACTATATTATCCTGCCTGCAGGAGAGATGAGGACAGCTGCTGGTTGACTGATGAGATCATAGGCTTACCGGAGATTGGCAAAGAACGTCGACAATGAGTGCTTTTGTTGTTGGGTACGTACGACTTCCACAGGACGGCTAGCCGCGATTCTAGAAGACTCGAAGGCGGCCTCGCGTCGCTCCCTCTTAGTCGGTGCCTGTAGTGGGAAATTTTATCACTGGGCGAGTCGAAAGCAGATATGAGCGAGAGGTCGAACCTTCGTCTTGGGCCGTACCAAGGATTCGCCCCCCCTCGCCTTCTTTGACTTGGCTGGAAGCTCAGCAGTCGATTGTGGCTCGCCGTCAAAGAGAAGCGGTAGCACGTCACGGACAGGTGCTTTCCCCTTTGCCTTTCTGTTCACCATCAGGAGTTCTCCGGAAGTAGGGGGCGTTGGGGACGAGCGAGAATGTGGAGTTGTGATGGCGTGACGAACAGGCGAAACAGAAGATGACTTGCTTTGTTCTTCCGCTTCTGAAACAGATGGAATTGAGGCTCTTCTTGTACGGAGGCGTACGGTGGGGGACTCGGGTAGGTTTTCTTTCATAGGAGTGGCGCGCAATGCAGCCGGAGATGGAGACAAAGGAGGGAGGTCTCCGGATGGACGGCGCGCTTCAGAACATGGGGTTGCAGTACCCATGGAGACGCTCTGAATGTCTTTGAATTGAGACGGCCCAGCATGTACGGCTTGGTCGAATGGAGACGCGCCTGGCTTGGACGGCTGCGCGTCGTGACTGTCGAATTGTTCATCCAGTTTTTTCAAGCGATACCTGAAATCAAATTGGAAGGAACCAGTTGTACCGGGACTAGGTGAGCGCTCAGTGTCTGACACGTGGATGGACTTTGAAGGTGATGACGCGCGCCATTGCGAGGGCACCGCATGGGCGTGGTGAGCATGATTGTGTTCAAAGGACGGTTCCTGCGCATCTGCAGTGTGATGACTCTTGCCGTAGACCACTGGGGCACGCTTTATGTCGGGCGGGCAGGCGGCATCGGCAGGGATGTCGTTGACATGGGCCATGGTTGAGGACAGAGAGAAGACGTGACGTCCCACGAACGTGACCGACGCGTTTACGGCAATCTTCGCGTCTTCGCGTCGCGTCGCGTCGTCCTCGTCCATACAAACAACGTCACCACTCCACGGCCCCGACGCGAGCTTGACGCGTCTAACTCGGACTCCACAGCGAGTTGCTCGTCGTTTGAGATCGGTACCGCGTGGGAATGAATAGAGACAGGGGTTGTCCAGAAGGGGAAGTACTGTACAGCTCATTAGCCACATCCCGGCAAAATCCGAAAGAGATCACCATCCCGTCCTGCTCGTCGCCCTCGACGTTCCCCGCCACCAAGATGAGGTATGTACATCACAGACGCGTCCGTTTTTCTCAATGTTCACGTCGTGCTTGTCTGCCAGTCACCGCAAGGTTCGCATCTTCACCGATCTCCTCAAGCCCTATCCACTGACCATCACCAGTTCGAAGCACCCCGTCACGGCTCTCTCGGTTTCCTCCCCCGCAAGCGTTCCGCCCGCCACCGTGGAAAGGTCAAGTCCTTCCCCAAGGTTTGTATAACCTACACCGTCCCCCCTTCCGTCCCCTCAATATGCGCCATCAGGATGACCCCAAAAAGCCCGTCCACTTGACTGCATTCATGGGCTACAAAGCCGGGATGACCCACGTCGTTCGCGACCTCGACCGCCAGGGCTCCAGTACGTGTTCTTATCCGCACAGTACTCCTGCATCCTCACCTCATTTGTAGAGATGCACAAACGCGAAATCGTCGAGGCCGTCACGATCGTTGAAGCACCACCGTTGATCGTCGTCGGCGTCGTTGGTTACGTCGAGACTCCTCGTGGCCTTCGCACTCTCACCACCGTCTGGGCGTCCCACCTCTCAGACGAGGTCAAGCGTCGCTTCTACAAGAACTGGTACCGTTCGAAAAAAAAGGCCTTCACTCGCTATGCAAAGAAACATGCAGAAGATGGCGGTAAATCCACTGCTCGCGAGCTTGAGCGCATCCGTAAATACTGCACCGTCGTCCGTGTCCTCGCGCACACCCAAATTCGCAAGACCGGCCTTAGTCAGAAGAAAGCTCACCTCATGGAAATCCAGGTGAACGGTGGATCCGTTGCTGACAAGGTCGAGTTTGCACATGGCTTGTTCGAGAAACCTGTCGACGTATCCACTGTGTTTGAGCAAGACGAGGTTATCGACGTCATCGCTGTCACCAAGGGTCACGGTTTCGAGGGTGTTACTCACCGTTGGGGCACCAAGAAGCTCCCCCGCAAGACTCACAAGGGTCTCCGAAAGGTGGCCTGTGTTGGTGCATGGCATCCTTCCAAGGTCATGTTCTCTGTCGCCCGCGCCGGTCAAAGTGAGTCCATTTTGGTGCCCTGAAACGAGACGTATATCACTAATTGCGTATACAGACGGTTACCACCACCGTACTGAACTCAACAAGAAGATCTATCGCGTCGGCCGTGGCTCTGATGATGCCAATGCTGCAACCGAGTCGGATATCACGAAGAAGACGATTACACCGATGGGTGGCTTCCCCCACTACGGTGTGGTGAAGAACGACTATTTGATGCTCAAGGGTTCAGTTCCTGGTACCAAGAAGCGTGTCATTACGCTCCGGAAATCGTTGATGACCCACACCTCACGCCGAGACCTTGAGAAGATTGTCCTCAAGTTCATCGACACCTCATCCAAGTTCGGTGTAAGTGATCATGTTTTCGCCGCCACAGCATTATTCCTCAAGATCATGTTTCGTTCAGCACGGCTCGTTTCAAACTGCCGAGGAAAAGGCTGCGTTCCTGGGAACGCTCAAGGCCAGGGATTAATTCCATGTTCCACGTACTACTTAGGCATTATGTTCCTCTATACACCATCCTGCTATGAATGCCATTTTGCACATGCACGACAGGGCCTTGTCGGCTTGAGATTCGAAATTTTTGTTGAGCCGCTGTGGCGTAACGCGTGTGGTCGCGTCCGAGTCTGGCTCTCTTTGGACCGTCACGACCTTGCACAGTGCCAGTCTCGGTACGTTCGCCGTCTGCATCCACGGTGATGGATCAACTCATTCACTGGCATCACAAGGATGACTGCACTGGACACTTATGCTCACAGGGTCCACGTCGGGCCCCAGATCGTTGTCCGCCTTGTTCACCCAATTACCATGCAGGCTGTTGCCGAGTCCAGCCCTCTTTGCACGAGACCGTTTAACGGCTCTGGCACGTCTACCGCGCAACGGAATTTCGTCCGCTGTACACCGTCCGCCGCAAAGCGTGTTGGAGGAACGAAACGGGACAGAGAGTCGCATTGCACTCACCCCAGATTTGAACGCTCACTTGCGTCCCTGTGCTACTGTCAATGGGCCGCCATACTCGAGTCTCCCTTCTGCATTTTTTCCCATTCCAGCGTTGCTTACAGACAAGGACGGCGCCGGTCGTCCCAGTGGTGTCGATTCGCCCTCAAACGGGCAAGACCGCCAACTGCATGGTCGCGTGTCACGCATCCCGCAGTTTCACAAAGCAACCGACCATACCAAAAGAAAGTGTCCTGCGCAGAAACGGCGCACACTCCTATGGGTCATGCTCACTGCCAAGTCTCCCGATCGAGCATGGGCAGCTTACCGAGAACTGCTTTCGCATCGAGTCGTAATACCGCATCACTCGCTTCACCAGTTGGTGCGACTCCTTGCGTCAATCAAACCCCGGACTCGCACCGTGTATCTTCAGCTGCTATCAGTTTTCAAGTCTCTGCAAACAAACGGCGGCCACGTTCATTTATGGGAATGGAACGCGCTCATAGACAGCGCCGGAAAACAGTGGCACAAGACGAGATTAGAAGACTACGAAAACGCCCTCGACATCTTCAATAGGAAAGGTGTCCTACCTACGGGCAATGCTGCCGCCGATGACGTGGGTCCCATTGCCAAGGCCAATTCGTGTAGGACACAACAAGAACCAGATATCTGGACGTACAATATTCTTCTCTCTATTGCCTCTCGCTCCAACTTGCCATTTGCCGTCCGTCACGCATCATCCCTCTTACTTGCCTCGGGCCTTCCACCGAACCGATATACCCATCTATGCCTCCTTCGCTACTTTGCCATCCGGAAAGACTTGCACAGTATCCATTCCACGCTGCGCAAGATGTCAGAACAAGGTCTAGAAATTGGCCTGGATGGGGTCAATGCGTGTTTATGGGCGTACGCACGGAATGGGCGATTTGACGTTGCGCTACGCATTTACCGTGTCCTCCGTGGTAACGTCAAGCGTGCGCCCAACCTTGAAGGGTACAGCGTGGACGAGGATTCCCGCTACCTCCGGGACACCATTGAACTTGAGGGTTTAGACAGCCTTGAACCCAACGAGATTACCTACACGATGATGATCCAGGCCCTTGCTTATCATGGAGACCTGAGGAACGCACTCAGTGTCTTTGTCGACATGCTTTCAACCCCCAATCGCGAAGCTGATGCCCGCACAACGGTCGATCCTGTGTGCTATAAGCCTTCAGTGGCAGCCTTTAGGGGGCTTTTCCTCGGATTTTCCCGTCATGGACGAGGCCCGGAACATCGCGCTATCGAAGCCGAGTCCGTTGTAGTTGTATCCCTTTACCCCTCTTCACAGGCCACTTGGGACCAGGATACACTGGAGACAGTGTTTGCCGCGTTTTTACAGCTCCCGAGCCTCCCAAAGCCAACCGACAGGCTGTTTTACTGGATCCTCGTCGCATTCGACAAGACAAGTGGGCACGACACCGCCAAGTTGCGTGACGTGTGGACCAAGTTGGAAACCAAGTATGGTGGTGGTTGGAGAGGGCGCCTGGAGGAAATCAGGTGGTCCATCTTTACCCCAGAAGATTCAACGACATAGCTACTGGCTAACACGTCCTATATTCAGTGCGATGGATTGTGGTAGAGCAGAAGAACAAGAATTCCGAGTTCGTCATTGCGTGTTAAATGTCCTGGTCCCCGTTATCTCTCCTCCATTGAACAAACTCATCCCACCCCGCTACACACTTTCTGCTCTGGTACCTTCGAAGGTGAATGCTTCGCCGGATCTCTTCGGTGATGGGCCCACTCCAGTCGGCTTTCCGGATGGCACTGTCGATCGCCTCGATCTTATCCCATCCTTGCTCGACCATGACATCTGGCAAGTATGTAGCCGAAAGGGTGTGCCTGGAACTAAGGCGGGGCAAGAAGGCAGAAGCGAAGAACGGAGAGGGAGGAGATGAGTCTGCAGAAGGGTATATAGACGGATTCGGGAAACTAATATGTATCCCATGGACACCGACCGTCCAGTCGAGATATGACGACGCGTTCTCAAACTCGGTGAGCAACGAAATCCTTCAAGGGAGTTAGAACGCGCGAACGTGGAAGCGCAGCTACGAGGGGGCGGGACGCACCCGCATTCGAGCAACGGAAGCTCCTTCGCTTCGATCTTTCTGAACCGGGAGTCCTTGAAGGCGCTTACGAGCGCATATTCCGCGATGCCTTCACGTATGGACATGGGCTCGAAGTTGCCTATGCAGCCTCTCAGCCTGGATGCACGCCCTGGACGAGAAGGTCTGGTGTTCCAAGTGACGAAGAGGGGGCTATGGGATGGCAATCAGTGACCCGATGCAACGGGGCGTTATGCGACGACGACGCACAACTTCTCGTCTGGGAAAGAGGGGGGAATGGGCGTGCTGGCTGTGAGGGCGCTGTATAGGGCGTCGAAGGCATGGAAGCAATGCTCTTGGATGCAGGTCTTGTCGTCCTCAACTGCTGTCGGACCCCCCGCGTGGTCGACGGGGAGGAGGGACATGGCGGTTAAGGGACAAGAGACCTCAGTTGATTCGTGCACGCCTTCCTATCTGGGCAGCCTCTCCACTCCAAAGGAGATAGAGATGAAAATATGATTCCCGATCTCGGGTGCGATGTCGACTATAAACACATGGCTAATCTGTGTCTACTTAACGTGAAATATATGGTATAAAGAGATAACTCAGAGGTGAATAAAGGTAGAAGGGGGGGGGGGAAGGTTTGAGGAGTTGACACGGAGTCAAAGTGAGCCTAGGAACCATAAAGGCGGTGCATAAGACATAGCAAGGTGTATGGGTAGAAGGGAAATAGAGGTGCAGTAGATAGTGAAAGCATGCTGAAACAGAGAGGCGAACGCGATCGTGGGACACTCACGAAGAACAACAACTCCAGCCTCCTGAGGATGATCGCGCCTTCTCGCGCGCCTCTTCTTCCTCTGCCTGCGCTGCCCACGTGGGGGTGCTCGCCGACGTCAGTAACACGCTATCGCGCTTTCGGAGTTCGTTCTCTCGTTCGATGTCATCCTTTCTCTCAATTATCGCGCCGATGAGGGAATTGAAGAGGATTTGGATGCCTACCATGGAAAAGCGCGATTAGGGGTGTCCAAAGAAACATGGAACATCTTGACGCTCACCAAAGTCATCCTTTGCAGAAACCTCGAAGAGCTCCATACCTGGGTGAAGGCCCCATTCTTCGCTATCCTCTGCGTCTTCTTCTTCTTCCAAGTTATTGCTGTTGGTTTCCGTATTATCGTTCCACCCACCAGCGTACCGTCCAAAGTGGGAACCAAACCGTGGTTGTGGAGAGCGGGAATGTTCCAAGGTCTTTGATCGGTTTAACTTCACTCCGCTGGCCGTTTTCGAGCGCGGGAGGCCGCCAGATGTGCTGCAGCGTTTAAGCCCATCACTAATGGCTGGGTCAAGATAGGAGGCACTGTGAGGGGGAGAGGATTTGGCAGGCATGGAATTCAGCGGAGCAGAGCGAATGCTGGTGAATGAGGTGAATCTCGGGCGAATATACGACAAGGTAGACGATTGGGGTGGTGGTGGCGGCGGCGGTGGAGTTGGTGGAGCTTTGGGTGGAGGAGGAAACCAGTTATGTAGGGACAAACGCGCAAGGTCTGGAGTGACCTGGCGTTGGTGATGCAAGTCAGCCTTGGAGCCAACGATGTAGATAATGAGTTCCGGTGGACAGTTTTTCTTCAATTCTGGAAGAAGTGGTTGGAGGTAGGAACAGCACACGGGGAAAAAACACTTGCCTGCGAGCCAACCTCGTATATCGTCAAACGTAGAAACATTCGTTATATCGTACAAAAGGAGGGCGGCGTTGGCACCTCGATAATACATGGGAGCCTGGGAGGTTGTCAGAACAAATACGGGAGTTGGAAAAGGGGACGCGCACCATGCTGCGAAACCTCTCCTGTCCTGCCGTGTCCCAGAGCTGAAGGCTAACCTTGAGGCCGTCGACGTAGGCCTTCTTGGTAACGAAGAAGGCACCAGTAGTGGACGTTACGTTCCTAGGATCAAACTTGTTCTGTGTGTAGCGATGGAGTAGACTTGTCTTCCCGACGCCTGCGTGGGGTTATCGGAGTGAGAACGGGTGGACATTGTGACTGTGAAGAGGATGGACCTGTATTGCCCATGACGACTATTTTGGCATCTATGCCGCGTTCGTACCTGGAAGGACGTTCCCAAGCGAGATAGTCAGCCATTTGGAGGGACGTCAAGGGGTATGGGGCTGCCGCGGAGGGCAGGGAGGGGGAGGAGGAGGAGAAGGGAGGGAGGAGGAGAGGGAGTCGAAGAGATCCGTTCAACTCGGCAACCAAAGTGACGCGACCGGACTCACGTGCGCTCGCTGGGCCGCGCACTTGACGTGGGCGCTCTCCGCTCTTGTGGCACACAGCACCGACGAGAGGGATACATAACGGGCGTGCCCATCCATTTTGAAAACAGTACCGACCACTACATATCTACTCCTGGTTCGCGACGGGGAACTCGAACACCACATCCTTGCCAGTCAAGCGACGGTATACGGAAGAAAACGAATCCAACTTGTACTCCAGCGACGTGGCGTCTTTCGAGTCAAGGATCCTGCACAGGCGTTCAGCACAGCCCACCGCCACGCAGCGCATGTCACCTACACTTTCAGCAGCTTCGAGCCATCCACAGCGACACGTATCCTCTTCCCGACGATCTCTGTAGGGAAGACAAGGTCCTCGAGAATCTTCTCGTGCACTGACGTGAGTGTGCGGGAACGCGGTCGCTTTTGCTTGGTACGCGAGTTACGCGTGGGCTTGCTCAGCATCCGGCGCTGGGCGACGAAAAGGACATGTCTGTCGGAGAACTTCTTTTCCAGTTCTCGTGTGAGTCTGTGATATCCAAAATCAGGTCTGCGATCAGCTGCTACGGCAACACACGTACCGTGGCTGGATTTTGCGGAACGCCTTCAATTGTGGGACAGGGACAAAGACGACAATGGCTTTCTTGCCACCTCGGACGTCAACTTCGCGGGCAGCAGAGATTTGTAGGGGACGGAGCTCGGCCTTGAGTTCGGGGACGTTGTTCTCCAGGTCAATGAGTGCCTGGGCGAGGCTAGTTTCGGTCTCATCCGGAGACGTTTGGGGCGCATTGGCGGTACGAAGGATCTTGTGGTTGACAGACATGATGGCCTAGAGATGAACTACGGTCAGCATCCGACCGCACCAGTGGGCATCCACCGAAACCGAGCATGATATCTCGGTCCCAGATCCCAAAACAAGTCCAAGCGGCAACACGACGGGCCTTCAACAAAGTCTGAGATGGACTCACCGAGCTTGACGCCGTCGTCGATGACTTGGGTGTGGGTAGTTCCTGCGATGATCTCCCTCATCCAACCAAACACGACCAATGCAACCTAATTAGGGTAGTCGACCCCCTATGACAGGTCTCTGCTACGCTTGTACTCGTCCACCCACGTCCGTTCCCTGTCGCCCCTCGGCAGCACCGCAAAGGTCAGATACCCGTCCTTTATCTCCATCCCGTCCGCAGGATCACCCTTCCCTTCTTTTGCTGCCTTGCACACGTCCCGTAGCGTCATCTTCTTTCCAACCTTGAGCAGCCGTTTCCGACGTGTCATTGCGTACACGACAAGATTATCGGCCGTGTACTCTTGTTTTTCGTCCCATGTCGGCGTAGGTGCTTGCGGTGGGAACATCTGGGTAATATGCGCGTAGAAAGTAGTGTCTTCCACAAAATGCGCAATGACATCCGATGTCGCGTATTGGGGGTACAAAAAGAAAACCGGAAAGACGAGCGTCGAGCGAGTCGGATCACCAGAGTCAACGTGTGGAGAATACGGATTCTCCGACGTCCCTTGTGAATCGTTGGCGTAGAGATGTCGTTCCTTTGAATCGAGGACTCAATGCCAGCGCTAAACGTATCAAAGACGCTACCTTGAACGCGATCTGGAGGTGCCGTTTCTCTTCTTTTTCCTTGCGCAAGCGCTCCTGGTTCGCTTGACGCTGGCAGTCTTTTGCGTTCTTTGTGTTCTCTGCGCGCGACCGGAGGGATTGTATGGTTTGATTCTGAGGATCGAATGCGAGACATCGATCGCAGCAGTCCAAGGCCTCCTCGGACCGATCCAGAGCCACCAGCGCTGTCGCTGAACGATAAAGTGCTTTTGATGACTTGGCATTGATATTCAATGCCTTTGAGCAGTCCTTGAGCACCATGCCATAGTTTTCTACTTTTGAGGTCAGCGTTCACGTTGGGACGGAGGGTTCCACGCACTCAGCTCGAGATTGCAGGCAGCGCGATTGCAATATAGGGCTTCCTGAAGCGCAAAATCCGTCGGTTTTGCATCGACGCCTTGGGTGTAGAAACCAACGGCTTCTCGGTAACGTTTTCCCTTGAAGTAGTCGTTCCCTTGTTCCTTGAAATTCTGAGCGATTTCTTGGGAATCTGTGAGCGACGTTGCGAGAAAAACGTGGCATCGAACACACCGTCCGCTGTACCGTCATGTGCGAGGCTCTGCAGTGCTTGAATCGCGACGTCGTCCGAGTCTTCGCTGGGCAACGTCTTCATGAACAGTGGCAAGGATTCCAAGGACGCCAGCGTCTCCTCGAAATCGACGTGTGCCAGTTGGGGTCCGATCTGTGCAGTCATGTTTGTCTTTCTAGTGGTGGTGTCCGTTGGTTGAGAAGGTCCCTCGCAGATAAGATAAGATTGTCTCGAGTTATCTAATCTCTGAGCTGATCGGTATGGACGTCCACATGGCCTTCTGGAAACCCACACTAACTTATCACTTCTTCCAGCTATCCCATCTTGCGAGATGGTTCCCCCAGTTGTTCGAGGTCTGAAAGCTGCCCTGAACTCTACGGGTAGATTCAAATTCAAGGTGGGTTCGCCCCCAAAAGTGGCTTGAGCAATCTAGTGACGCGTGCACTACTAGAATCCTGACACAGCGGTCGATTTTCTCGTCATTGGAGGAGGCAAGTTCACACACTATCTGCATTTCGTAGGGCACGCATAACCTGCCATTAGGTATAGTCGGTCTAGCCATTGCCCAACGGCTGTCATACAGATATCCGACAAAAACCACGTTTCTCGTAGAAAGACACGAGCGAGCGGGAGAGGAGACGAGGTATGCGTGTGCATCAGATGTCGCACCGGCCCTGGTTCATGTCGTGGTATTAGTTCTCGAAACTCTGAAGTTATCCATGCAGGTATGACCCTTCCCGACATCCAACCCCCGCACGACGGGCTTATGGCCATACCCGGTTGCAGGTCTCTACTACCCACCCGAGTCTTTGAAAACTCGACTATGCCTCCGTGGGCGCCACCTCATGTATGAACGTTGCAGGGAGTACAATATCCCCCATCGCAAAACTGGAAAGCTCGTCGTTGCGCATGAGAGCCAACGATCGTACGTCGAAGGCCTGCTTGAGAAATCTTATTGGCTCCCGTGGCCTCCCCATTCGGTGCAGGCACCACAACTAGCAGGCGAACCAGTCCTTCCCACTACCCTCATCAGCGGGGACCATGCGCGCGAGCTGGAGCCTGATCTGTCGAAAGACATAGCACTGGCTCTGTGGAGTCCAGAGACGGGTATCGTTGACTCGCATACATTCATGGAGAGCCTTGAGAAAGACATCCTGGAGTCTGAAGGAGGGGAGCTCGTGTACTCCACGCGTGTTGTCCGTGTCGATCCCTACAAGGGCGCCGAGGCATTTCCGACGGCACCTTCCCACGACGGATGGGTGGTGCAGACCGTGACAGACGGTGCAGCGGAAGGGGATGCCCTCCTTGCGAAGACGCTAATCAATGCATCTGGATTGTCCGCCAACCTCGTCCTCAATTCTCTTCTCCCCGAGTCCTCTCGGATACCAATGTACTTCGGGCGTGGATCGTACGCAGCGTATAGCGGTCCAGGCATTTCCAATGTCAGCCACCTCATATACCCTTGCCCCGAGACTGGGCGCAACAAACACGCCTTCCAATCTCTTGGAACCCATTTGACCCTTGACTTGCAAGGCAGGGTCCGATTTGGGCCAGACCTAGAGTGGATATCACCACCGACGGACGCACTAGACTTTTGTTCCAACGAAGAGGATGTGGACTTTTGGACGCAGCATCTAGTACCCAATGAATCGCGGCTAGAGGAGATGCACAAGGCCGTGACGCAGTATCTGCCGGGGGTCGTTTTCGGGGGACTCGTGGCAGACTATGTCGGTATTCGGCCGAAACTCGTGCTCTCGGGATTCCAGGATTTCGTGATACGGAGGGATTACGCCGATGGGAGAGACAGCGGGCTCATGGTAAGCCTATTGGGTATCGAGAGTCCCGGTCTCACGTCGAGCCTTGCGATCGCGGAACATGTGGTTGAAGATGTGATTGGAAAGTTATGAATAGTGGACCGTAGCCACAATGTGTTTGACCTAATTCGAGCTCAGACGTGACTTAGAAAGCAATCGTCGAGTACCACTTGCCACTTTCCCAGCATCCACCATGTTCCGCTCTGCACTCTCAAGGACTGCCCTCGCTAGTGCTGCTACGACGAGAGCAAGAACTGCCGTTGCTCCCGTCTTCGCTCGCGGTTATCACGAGAAAGTCATTTCTCATTACGAGAGCCCACAGAATGTGCGTCGTATCCGCCATTCAGCCCCTGCGCAAGGCTCATCATCCTTTCCATCCAGGTGGGGTCTCTTCCCAAGGATGACGTCGACGTCGGTACGGGACTTGTTGGGGCACCTGCGTACGCACCTTTCCTTGCCCAACGTCGGTTACTGAACCACACACCTTCCTAACTCAGCTGCGGAGACGTCATGAAGCTCCAAATTCGCGTAGACGAGAATGGCATTATCAGTGATGTCAAGTTCAAGACTTTTGGATGTGGGAGCGCCATCGCCTCCAGCTCTTACATGACTGAGCGGGTGAAGGGTCTCTCCCTCGATGAAGCCTCCAAAATTAAGAATACCGACATCGCCAAGGAGCTTTGCCTTCCGCCTGTGAAACTCCATTGTTCCAGTAAGCGCTTTCTCATCGCGATGAATGCTTTCTTATCTGATATGTGTTACCTCCCACAGTGTTGGCCGAGGACGCCATACGTTCTGCCATTCGAAACTATCGGTCCAAACGGAACAAGCTAGCTGACCCCCAAAAAGCTGGCTATATCGATGTGACTCAGAGCTCCGCAACAGGAGAGACGGTTGCCACCGCTCATCCCGCCCAATCACCGTAGCTGATAGTTTGCATAGTCACATGTTATGCTTTCTTTGTCCCAGCCTCTGCTTTGTATCTCAACTTCTGGCATTACATCTTATAGCTTCGGTTAAGACTCTGGTGTATGTATGTCCCCATGCAATCAGCAAATTAGGACTGGTGCTTCTTAAACAATATTCCACATGGCTCGCTAGTTTATCCTTTATTCCCACTTCCCTTCTGCCCCACAAATGAGAAACTCCCGGCTGTAAACCACCGTTCATTGGCTTCCTTGACTCGCTGAGCAGCAGCCGCACGATTAGTCAGCTCGAAGCCTGAGATTTGGGTCAGCGTGGAATGTCCGACAATTATAGCCAGTGACCAACCTTGCACCGGAGTTACGGTCAGCGACGTGGCCGTTCCTGATGTCGTCGAACCGCTTTGCGCTACACGCGTCAGTGCAGCGGTCCGTAGCTTGTTTGCCTTGGACAATTTTGCTGTTGATTTCATCTAGTTTAACAAATAGATCGGACCACAGGCGATAGTACTTACCTCGGCTCTTGGCTTCTCCAAGCCCAGCCCGGACCTTGCCCGTCCCGACACCAATCATGCCGAGACCCTTTGTCTGGTCGAACGCACCAACCTCTTCCTCGGCCTCTCCGAATGCCATACGATTCTGGAGTTTCCGCAACTCCGTCTGAGCGTATGCTTCTTTGGCTTTACGCGCCCTGCGAACAAAAGATGAGGTCCGAAGACGAAATGGGATGGAGACAGCAAGACAAACCGTTTCCCTCCTCTTCGCTTTTTCGGTCCGTCATTGGGAATAGGGAGGGCTTTGGTGATTTTGGCGGGTGGCGGCGCTGCAAGACGATCTATGTGCTTTTCGATTTTATCTCGAAGATCCTGACCGTACGACCCTGGACAACTCTCAACACAGGAAGGCGATAACTTACTCTCAGATGTGCTCACCATCTCTACGAGTTCGTTCAAGATCCATGCGAGCAGCGAGCACGCATTTTGCGCCGACGGTACGTTGCACCTTAAGCTGATACTCTGGTGGTGTCTGCTGCACTAGGTCGCATTGAAACACAAAACCCGTGTGCCTTCGTTGGGTGACCGTGGAAAAGCCGAGTGCCACCTTCTTTTGGCCACCAAGAAGCTGAGGAAGAATGTGTTGGACAAATTACGAGGAAGACGTCACGGGGACTAACGTGGACGTTGCACGATGGCATTTTGGCTAGTGGACCGAGGCCACCTGCGACACCAAGTAGTTTTGCAGCTGTAGTAGTACCAACAATAGCTGATAGGTTGGGAGCAAGGACATTCATTCTTGAGCTAACGTACATGAATATCTGCAATGGCAAGAGTGAGAGAGGTATTTCATTGGGAAAGATCAAGCTCACGGTTTTACGCGTCTCCTCCAAACGGTCCGCGAGATCACAAGCTCGCTCGACGGCTTTCCATCGCGCATCTGGAAGTGGCTGACCTGAGCTCGTCGTGGCTGTGATCAAAACGCTCATGATCACAGCAGCAGGCAGTACGGCCGTTAGGTCGACCTTTGTGGGATCCTAAGAGAAATGGAAAGGTGAACCGACTTTTTACTCGTGGATGGGTTGGACAAACCTCGTTGTTGGCAAGAATGCGCACTGCTCGTACGTACTGAGTGGGGTCTTGAACTAGCTGTTCTAGTTCGGGGAACTTTGGCGCATAGTGGTCACGGATGAACTGGGAACAAGGATTCAGTGGATGGAACGAACCTGTGGGTTGGCGACGCACCTTGTGTACTAGAAGAATTTCGTTGTCAATGTCGACAGACAAGTTGTTTGCTTGCACGATGAGGGTGTATTCTGGATTCAAGTGCGCGGGTAACGACATGACATCCGCTGAGCTAGGGTTTGCTTGGTATTTCCCGATTTCCTGCACGGGCGATGTTAATAGCAGCGCGGAAGCGGCGGGAGGACACCCTCACCTTCAATATGTCGGACATCTTCTTGCTGCCCTCTAGTTTTGCGATGGAGCTGACATCTTCTATTGCCCCGAGATCCATCTGCTGCACGTCTTCGGCGTCGAGCTCCTCTGCAGGTTTTACACCGCCCTCGAGCACGAGACCACTGCCGGGTGCCTCTCCTGTCATGTCACCCTCCTCCCCCTCCTCTTCATCTTCTGACATGTCGACGTCATCGTCTGCCTTGCGCTTCAACCCGTTTGACGTTGAGCTGCTGGTCGGGGCGGGCGCGTCCTGATTTTCTTCATAGTCCGCGCTGCCATTGTCCGAGAGGCCGTCGAGATCTGCGAGAAGCTCGTCCGCGAGTCCGCTCATTGGGATGGTGTGGGACAACCTGACTATGAGTTGCCATATTCGGCAACTGAAGCGAGAGCTGGTCCGTGCGCAGACGATGGAGATATATAAGCGGGGGGCAAACGAACCGTTTCTTCATACTTACCTTGATGGCGCATGCTCTTTCATGTACCCAGGTGTGCGGGCCGTGGGGACCTTCCATAGCACGGCGACCCTGTCCATACAGAGGGTAATCGCGGCTTGTATGG
>JBBPLN010000614.1:0-16237 GCA_038089815.1 Sutorius eximius | reverse complement strand
TTCCGCAAAGCGGTGACATCGCTCAAAGCCCACTATGTAGGACTGACGGTCGATCACCTAAGCAACACAGCAGGTCAAGCGATGCTGTTTCCATATCCGACATGGTTCAAATCTGTCGATGACAACACGAAGCACTCATTTTGCTACAAAGAGGAATTGGGAAGTGCCAAGACGCTGGTGTTCTTTGGTGAATTGCTGGATGGAACAAAGGCGCCGATTTGCATCAAGTTTGTTCGGCCTTATTCAGAAAAGGCTCACCGGCATTGCGCCTCGTTGGGCTTTGCGCCAAAACTACACGGGTTCGAGGTGCTCCCCGGGGGATGGTTCATGGTGGTGATGGACCGCCTGATTGGATACGAAACATTGGCAGGCATAGAGATGAGCGACGAGCCGCGGAAGCAATTGTTGACGTCAATCAGCGACAAGCTGGAGACACTGCACGCACAGAAGATGGTGCACGGGGACATCCGAGATTGCAACATCATGATTCCGAAGGGTGACTGGACGAAGTTCATGCTCATCGACTTTGATTGGGCAGGAGATGTAGGGTTGGTGAGGTACCCACCTTACATGAATTACCGTGACATACAGCGTCCAGGGGATGCACGAGATGGGAAGCTGGTCGGAGCAGCTCATGATCTTGAGATGCTTGGGACCATCTAGGGACGGCTTGTATGTACATAGATGAAGTCAAGGACCCAGCGATCGGGGAATCATCTGACACAATGCGTCACTCTCACGGCAATAATTGTTCCACCATGTTGCCCTCCTCTCTGGCCTGCCCTTCAGCCCGTTTCCTCCTCTTCCGCACCTTCCTTGCTCGGTTCCTGCTTTCGACTCGACGCGACGCGCCTCCAATCGCCGCCTCTGCAGCCACTATTTCCTGCTCCTCACCCTTGCCGTAGGCTGCACCATTCTCTGCCGTGTTCTGCACAAGCGCCTCATGAGAACCTCCCCTTCAATCCCAGGTGATCTGATGACTTACGCTCTTCTTTCTCTCTATCTTGTCTGCCCTTATCCTCGCTCGTCTCTCCTTTCTCTGAGCCTTCCGTTCCTGAGCCTGCATCCTGGCCACCTCCACCGCCGCCTCCTTCCCTGCCTCCCACCGGCGCCGACACCACTCTAACTCCCTCCTCACGTACAACCCTTCGTCTTCAATTTCACTGAGATTCTCCAGAAGCTGTTCATCCGTCCATGTTGCGATATCATCTGGGTGGTATGTGAGAGACATGAGGCAATTCGCCTACGGATTGGGAAGCCATCAGACGAGGATTCCTGGCGACTTTATAGTTCAACTTCACACTCCGACTGAGTTGACCCCATCAGGGTTGCACCACTCGAGGTAAGCATGCCTACGATATGGCACGTTTAAGGCGGCTGATATAGAAATGGGAAGGGTGGTGAATGTGGAGCATGTGATACACGTGTACCACCAACCCTCATGCGGGGCGCTTCCGGCGCCAGACCCTCAACTCCCTCACTCCCTCACTGTAATGCATACTCCCCCCACCCTTCTGGGCGATAGCCGTGACGACACACCACTGGAGGCCCCTCCTGTTCTACCATTCAGTCGGCCGTTGACAGAGCCGTCCATGCCACCGTCAAGCGACTCGGAGGAAGTGTGGTGAGTTTTTCATTCTGTACTGGTCACAATGATCTGTGCATATGTTCGCGGCATGTTCATACTGTCTTCATAGCAGGTTTGTAGCGTGTTCGTGGCGTGTTCGTAGTGTGTTCGTAGTGTGTTCGTAGTGTGTTCGTAGTGTGTTCGTAGTGTGTTCGTAGTGTGTTCGTAGTGTGTTCGTAGCAAGTTCGTGGCGTGTTTGTAGCGTGTTTGTAGCGTTTGTAGCGTGTTTGTACCAGGTTCGTACTGTGTTCGTAGCAGGTTTGTAGGTAGGTTTGTGTGTTCATAGCAGGTTCGTAGCATGGCTCTTGGTGGGCTCGAAGTGTGTTCGTAGCATGTTCGTAGCATGTTCGTAGCGTGTTCGTAGCAAGTTCGTAGCATGTTCGTAGCGTGTTCGTAGCAAGTTCGTAGTGGGTTCGTAGTGGGTTCGTAGTGGGTTCGTAGTAGGTTCGTAGGTAACTTCTTAGGTAGGTTCATAGTAGGTTCGTACTGTCTGTAGCAGGTTTGTAGTACGTTCGTAGTGGGTCCGTAGCAGGTTCAATAGGTTGGTACCATGTTCTTAGTCATGTTTGTAGTAGGTTATTAGCATGTCCGTATGGTCTTTATAGCCAACAAGTCCACATTTCATTCTTCGATTCCATCTAATCCTTCGTGTCACACTGATACACTCGATTTAATATAGCTTCTGACACTGAATAATTGCGACCAAGTAGTGAAAATAACGGCTACGATATGCATTGGTAATCGAACGACACGCAGTAGTTGCAGCTATATCTAATCCAGAGCATCCGAGAAGTCAATATTACGCAAGCTTACGATTGGCCCGGGATCGGTGAATTTTCCCTTCCGCATCTCTTTGTATGCATCTGGAATCTTCCACGCATGCATTATAGCATCCAGGATCCTCATCGCTCGTATACGCTCACCTGCAAGCTCTTGATAAAGGACGTCGCCTTTCTCTGGGGAATGCAGGTAACTGTCCTTTTCATCCATCCCATCGATGTCGATGCCAACGATCGAGTGCATCGCAACGATCGAGCGCTTGTAAAATCCTATAAATAATAATAATAATATTAACATTATGCACATATTCGGAGAAAGGTGTGTAATATTGTCACTCACGACGGGTTTGGGCGTAGCGCGGAAGAATCATCGCCATCCGGTATACTTTCCGTAGAGTGCTGGGGTGATAGGCGTTCGTCGCTTGAACCCTCGGCTTGTCCTTTCGATCCCTCCCCATGTCGAACATCAGCGCAAACTCGGTGAGATGCATTGTGTCGTATGTTAGGAAATGACCACCGGACATGATGGTGGGCTCGGGAGTGAAGACCATGTGGTTAAGACCGGGGGGCTGAATGCTGTACATTACAGATAGAGAGTCAGTCAATGTGACGAAAGGATACAAAGGGGGACATGCTCACAGAACTGCACCGCGCTCCAGGAGGACGGTCCCTACCTTTACGCCCTTATCGTACGTGTCTGCGGCCATGGGAGCCGAATAGTACTTATCCCATTCTTTGACGACGGCGTTCTGGTCCTCTTCATTCACCCCATCGACATGGATATAGCCCCACATTTTCGACCCGGCGCGTACGGAGGAGAAGGTGAGAAGACCTCCAGCATCGTGGTGAGGGTATGTCAGGAAACCCCCATGTGTCATCGCATCCCAGCCGGAAGTCCGCCAGGAATCGAAATGAATCGTCTGAGGGCCCAGGAAGGCCGTTTGACCACCATTCGACGACTTGCCATCTCGTGAAAGATAGCATTCTCGGGATGTTGTGTTCATCGCAGCCACGTCGTCCGCTAGCCATCTGAGGAACGTGTAAGATCAGTAGTTAGCCGGCCAATTCCGTACACTCGAGGGCTAAACTCGCCTGACGAATGGGGGATACTCTGGAGTGAGCACCGGCAGGTCGAGGCAGTTGAAGCAAGACTTTCCGTCGTCTGCAGACTGTACGAAGTCCGAAAGTAACCCGGTCGTGAAGTATCCGGAATACTCCCGTTTCTCTGGCGCGCGCTTGAACAGCAGCTGTCTTTGCTTCCCATCTGGACATCAAGCTGAAATCACCCTGTGTCCGTACTGTGTGGGAATGGGTGCGTACCTTGCCAAACAACCTCTTGATCGATTGGAGCTCTGTACCGCGCAATGCTGGTGAGGCTAAAGTTGACGGCCTCACAGGGCTCCCATCCGAGCACCAGGACTGCAGTACCTTGTGCAAGCGTCTGTCGAATCCTATCTACATCACGGTCCATGAAGTTGCGGTCGTATGTCATTTTGACGACCATCGGCATGCCCGACGGTGCAGAGACAGTGGCGGGTGGAGCCCTTGCCATGAACCTCACCGCGTCGACATCCTATTGACCCGAATTCATTAGCGTTTGACGTTGACACGCGAAAAGCATCACCCTTTGGCCAGTCCATGGCATGTATGTCTTGACGTCATGCGCAGACCACGACAGTCGCCTTCGCAGCTTCTGTGCTGAGGGGCCCTTCCAGTTCATTAAACGGTGATACTCTAAAATCAATCAGAGCCATTATCATGCATGTAATAGATGAAAGGAAATCGACGCTCACTCTTTTCCATTGCGGAGTCGTCATCCACCGCTGCGATACCTTCTGTGATCCTTACTGTATCTGCAGGTGCCACATCCGGTGGAACCTTGACGTCCATAGATGTGAGAGCGGGAAGCAGTTCACTTAGGTCGATGTCGTGTTCGTCGCACACCATGGGGCTGTCTGGCACTGCAGGTTTGCTGACGCGATCAATGTGCGCATCTTCTTCTTCGGACTCCAATTCTGTTTCTCTCTGGAGTTGCTTCTCTTTTTTTTGTTTGCCTTTACCATTCCCGTTCCCGTTCCCTTTTCCCTTGGCTTTCCCGTTCCCCTTTCCCTTGGCTTTCCCGTTCCCCTTTCCATTTGCACTACCATCCACAACGGCCTTCTCCTCCTTCTCCATTTCGCAATCCTTAGTGGGCATTGTGGCCTTGCGTGATACTGGTACCTTCGGTCCTGGAGCAGATGCGACCGCAGCGGCTTGTGTACTAGCGCGCAATCGTTTACGACAGGGAGACAACTCCAGGGCTTCATCTGCTACTCGCTTCCGTCGTGGAGCTTGCACGGCGACAGGGTTATAACCGCAATCTGCAGAGATCAGTTCCGCAATGGCTGCGATGTCGTCTAAGAGTTTCTCTGATCGCGACACAACCCCTTCTGTCTGTGGAACATAGCGCAAGCCCTGTTTGTCGCACACCTGGGGGCAGACCGGTATATCCAGCATTTCCATAATGGGCTCGCATGTCTTGGGATTCCAGCGTTCCCATGCGGTACCATTGTAGACGTGAATAGTATGATCTGCTTTGCTATCCCCAAGGAAAACATAGACGTCGCCCGTGTATGCTGTTAACGCGACAGTCTCGAGAGGCAATTTGTTGATGAACACTTCGTACGAGGCGTCCTCTCCGTTCAAATCGGCGGTCTTGACGGATCTGTACATGCCCATGTTGGTTGAAGACAAGAGAGCCGCGAGCGATGTCTAAGAGGGTAAGGGTGATAGATTGTGTGTTGTGCCGTTTGCGTCATATATAAGTGTTTCCACACCGGCAATTATGTCATCATGTGGCGCTAGCCGGAACGGCTGTATATGGTACAACACAATGGGGTGGCGTCACGTCACACGTATAACCAAGAATAGGCATAGGGCATAACAAGATTAAATAAAATAAATAAAAGGGGTCTCCAAGCTATTGTCGCAGGTACACCGCAGTACATTTATACCGCCTGCAACGTGTTCGTAGCATGTTCGTAATATGTTCGTAGTGAGTTCTTAGCATGTTTGTAGTACATGCAAAGTGACCCGATCCTCGTGGTGGGTGTCATGTGCTGTTATCACTGTCCATGAATGGGCGTACCATCATCTGCTTTTCATCGTTGATGGTACATATATACCCTCTTCAGTGTACTTCATGGATTCCGTACTATTCTTGATAGTGATGATGATGATGATGATAACGGCGATGGTAATGGATGGATATGGATGCATGAATGAATGAATGAATGAGTAATATGTGGTCTACACAATGAATGATATGCCTGCAGCACATGTACACCTACTGACATGTCACAAATGTTACAAATGACGGGGATCGTGGACACCACTCAGCCATTGGTGGAACCTGAATGCGAACGTGTCCGCAAGAATGCCATGGTGCCCCTCCGGCATGGCATCCATCCATAAGCTGGTGGTCATACTTCGCTCCACCTCGTTCACGAAGTACGATATTCGCCTATCACGCACCATAACCCCGATGTCGAGCCTGCAAAACAGTGCGGACGACGGTATACAGCCCCCTGTCTGCCGTTTGTCGTTCAGCGCTATCTCCTTCCACGTATCGAGCACAAATTTCTCGAACTCTTGCTTCGCATGTTCCCTTTGTTGTACGAAGCCGCAATTCGCCTGTGAGAATTCCACAGGGTCTAGTGGCCTTGATCCATCCTGCATTCTCGTCCTGGTATAACACCAGTCAATGGATTAGATTGTGAGAACGAATAAAGGGCCAGGTTTCTTACCAAATCTCCTCCAGCGTCCAGAAAGAAGTTGCCTGCCTGGCAACCCAACGACCCTGCGTGTGCACAGTCCTGAATGTGTGCACCGTTTGGATGATGCTTCCATTCACAAGGAACACTCTCCATTCCCCAATGTCGAGCAACGTCGGGATATATTCCTGAGAAAGCCAGACCTCGCCATGGATACCATTCTTGCTAAGGTATTCGAGCGTGCGATGATGCTGTGTGTCGTGAGGAAGAATCACGTGGTGACCGCAATCGCTGTGGGAACGCTTGAGTACAGTTCCGCCCGGGATTTCGGAGTCTTTGCTAAGGTCGAGCGCGAATGTCAATGGATGTAGACGGTCCTTCCGCTGGGCTGCCATGCGAAGACAAATTGCGTCGGGCTCCTTCCAACCAGCCCGCTCCATGTGCTCTGGCGGGGGCCATATCGTGATGCCATGTATCTGAAGAAGTTTAATATTCTCTTCGTATATCCGCAGGTCTTCCATGTCCTTCCAGCGGTATATCTCAGGATTCCTACGAAGTGCTCCGTGGTTGAAACTTTTGGGAGGGTAGGATAATCTTACCTGTAGTCAATGGTATAATCTATACCACCGAGTATACAGTGGTACGATGCGAGTGTCAGCGCCGCCTCCAGATCGCGCACGGTGTCCCTGAACGTGTTCCAGTTCATATACGACAAATCCAGTAGCCGTCTGCCAGACTGTGCTTTCACGATCGACATACGAATCACAATCCATAACTATGTGGAAGGGAATTAGCGAATGGCTAGCGGTAGTGAGTGACGAAGTATAGCATAATTGCACTGACCCATTCGGATAGTCTTATACGCAGCCGTGGACTTGTGTCTGAGCTTCCATCGTTCTCGATCTCTGCAGGCCCTCGCTTCGCAAAGATGTGTTTTGGGAACACTTTTTTTAGATGCTCGTACAAATGGCGAGATATCGATCGATTGCAGAACGCCAGATCTGTATTGGCTTCCAGTAGGCTGTCGCACCCCCTCGATGGGTCTGCGACATAGAGCACCCTAAGTGTTTCAATCTCCTGATGTGCATAAGGCTCCGCTGCGAGCGAAGGTGGCATGTTTGACGTCGTCGTATTCGTCGAGCTCGATGTCGCAACCGAGTGACCGCGCGAGTAACCCACAGCGGTCGGCTGGAGTGGCCCAACATGTGTATCTTGTGCCACACCCTGAGCCTCGTCCATGTCGACATCTTCCGGCTCATTGCGTGCATTAGAGAAGCTACGCTCTACCTCGTCTGCGGTGATGTCCAACTCCCGGGCGATTTCGTCCACAGTCATGGCGCGCATGTGCAGGATCTGGGGTATATATTTCTGGAGCTCATCCTCCGTTGGAACTCTCGTCGCACGGCCACCGGTTCCGCCGCACAGGAAGTTGAATCCTGGACATACTGATGAACATTCCGGGTGGGTCCTTGCCGTTTTACAGTGTTGTGAACAAGAGCCACCTTCACGACGCCAGAGTGGGGTGTGCGTCCTGTCGTTGTGGCACCAGTTCGGCATGCAGGTATGAACACAGCACTCGAAGCCCTTCATTCCTCTTCGATTTGACATGTTTCTGTTCACAGTGAGTTGCGTAGATGTTCTGGACAAGGTGGTACGGACAGAGTAGCAAACGTACCGAGCTTGGCTTTCACCGCTTATGTAGTACGTATGGTGCTTTGACGTCTAGCCGCAATGTATATGGTGTAGCATTATCGTGGAGTTGATCCACGTGGCAATTTGTGTGGTGTTCGTTATTGTTCGTAATAGTGGGATTTGATTGTTCGTAATTACTTATTTACGAGCTGTGCCTTCCCGGATCGGGCAGGTCGCGCCCACGTGGTCATGTGACCGTGTCCTGGTGCCGCGTCTTCCAAGTCGAGCGCGGGCATGCGTGCACAGGCGGGTGGGCTACAACGACGACGACGGAGATCGAGAGAGAATATAAATATAAAAACGTGTCTGGCTGGAGGGGACGACGTCCCAAATTGGTTTCACCGCACAGAACAGGCAGGTATGTAGCAGCGAACTGGTACAGAGGGCGTAAATCATGTAAATTTTGTAAACGCGATCACCGTCTCGCGCCACGGGCCGAGCACACCTGCCGTTTTCGGCAACTGCGCGGCTCGGCAAACACCGATTTACGATTTACTTATTTATTTATTTGTATTACAAGTATTTGGCATTGTATTTTCCAGTTCGTTGTGCACTGGTACACCGTGTACTGTTCGTATGTGTTCGTAGCATGTTCGTAGCATGTTCGTATATGTTTGGCAATAATGTGGTACCACAATGCATGGCACTTTGTGTACCTCCTTCCGATTCGCGATCGCAGCACCAGTATCACCCTTGTCATATTCTGTTCGTACACTCCTCACAAAGTAAATGAAATACCACCCCGACACACCTGTGACCAAACAGGAGCCCTTCGCAAAATCGCCCCGTCTTCAAGGCGCCCTCAAAATAGACGGCCCACTCCCATCCAGTATATTTATAGACTTCACGGCAAACCTCCCACGTCGCCATGCCGCAGTGACATTCTCGATGAGATCAGGGCACATACCCCTCAACAAACAAATGCACCGCATATCTTTAACTGACAACCCATCGTGTCCCTACTGCCCGGATCGCAACAAAACTGTCATGCATATACTCCACCACTTCCCAAACTACTCTCGTCAAAGGGACCAACTCCGAAATATCATTCATGGGAAAGCCAGACAATTGTCCAAACTCCTCAGTGACCCAAGGTGTATTGACTACACCCTCCGCGCTCACGACCCACCACGCGGTCATATACATAGCCCCACGCAGGCTTATGCTCGGTAGTCTGAGCCATTATCATACGGTCACCATATAGCGCAATACCCATACACACCCGTAGTATACTCGCATGTAATGTCTGACATGGGGCGATGCCCTGCCGGAGAATAAACAAGGAACCCAAATAAAAATCCCCCCCCCATATGATGCAAATTTGAGGGGTCTCATACCCCTTTTCTGGTGCCATGTGGAATTTACGCCCTGTCATGCAAGTTGTTTCTACACCGCTGGCCTTCTGTTGTCTTTAGACGGACAGAAGGAATCAGCTCAACACAGCATGTCATATCGCAGCATTCCGAAAAGTGGTGACGTCGCTCTAGGTGCACTGTAACGGCTTGACGATCGATCGGCTGAGCAACACAGCGGGTCATGAAAGGCTATTTCCATATCGGACAGGGAACGCAGATTTCGCTACAAGGAGAAGTTAGGAAGGGACAAAACGCTGGCATTCTTAGGTGAATTGTTGGGGTGGAGAAGAATGTGCTGATTTGCATCACATTCGTTCGACGTTACTCCGAAAAGGTTCACCGAGATTGCGCATCGTTGGACTTTGCACCAAACCTACTTGGATTCGAGGTGCCTGCTGGGGAATGTTCATGGTGGTGATGGAGCGGCTGGTTGGATACAAAACATTGGCGGATGCAGGGAGAAGTGTCTTTAGGGACAGTTTGTATACACACAGGTGAAGTCGAGGACCCAGTGATTTGGGTAACATCTAGCAGACGATGCTGATGCCTCGCGCTTATAACGTGTGGGAAAATGTATGGAACCACTGTCCAGTGAAAATAAATAAGTGACAGGAAAGCGGAGCAAAATTCTACAAAGCATGTAGTCAAATGTGTAGGAAACGTCGGGGACCACATGTGAGATAGGAACAATATGTGCTGTGCTGTGCCATTTTCGAGATCACTTTTCCTACACTTTTGGACCATCCTTTCCCTTTCCACACTTTCCTAGAGGTTTTCTGCCCTCTTGCTATGCCCTTCCTTCCGCTTTTTCTCCACAGTTCTTACCATTTCAATAAACTAAATAAACTGAGTCTGAGGAGAATCAGATTTACAACCTCACCATATATGTTGAATCCCAAAAGTATCACCGGTGGATTGGATGAAAAGGAACGAACTAGAGGAAATACATACACTGTGAGTGATGTGAAACCAGTCTGACAAAAATGTAGGAAAAGTGTAGGCAAAAGTGTGGCGAAAGGGGACTGAATATGTGGCCAAAAGTGTGGCTAAAGTGTAAGAAAATCAGCAGACCTACTACTACTACTACTACGCAAGAGTTACGTTGTGAATGTTCCTCTATGGACGGCGAATGGAATATTTCTGCAGCCTCCGCAATTCCTTGGCAGGATCAGGGATTGCAGGCATCATGGGAGGGACAGAGGTGGGAATGGAGGAACCGATGATTGGGGTGTGCTCGCGGGATGGGACATTGGATGTGGCGGTTGTGGGAGAGGTGCCAGAACGACGTGTGATCCTTGAAGGCCCAGTTCTTTCGTGGTCCGACGGTGAAGCGGAGACAGGCAGAGTCGGACGGTCCGATGGCGGAGCAGACCTTCTGGTGGGGGGTAGTCGTACCGGTGCGTCTATACAACTGTTCACTTCAAAATGTACACAATTCAGACAGAGCTCATACCTTGCACCCCTGCGGTTGGCTGATCTGTTACCTGGATTGCTACCTCGCTGTCCATTGCTTGGTCTTCCGTATGCGAAAGGCCTGATACTGATCCTCTCGTTGGTGGTGCGGGCTCACTTCCCCTCCTTTGGGACTCTGCGACCGAATTGTCACCTACACCGTCATTTGGTGCTTCCACAGGAACAAGGTTACTACCCCCTGTGCCATCCCAGTCAACATTTGAAAAGCATTATGTATGCGACAAACCTTCATCTGCATCTGTAATCTCAGCAGCTTTCTTCACATTCTTCTTCTGCCCTCGCCTTCCTTTGCGCCTTCTTGTCGCTGCGTGTGCATGTCATTGTGTATGACATGGCAGGTAGGAAACACAGCCATGATTTTACTTACACTTGTCAGCTCCATGCCACTGGAAGAACGTATTGGTGGCAGCATCTGCCAGCTTTTTCCAATCCCTGGACGGAACGTTCTTACATAAGTATTGATAGTCTGCACCCGACCAGGTAGAGTCATTGTTGTCCTGGAGCGAATAAAAGGTCTCCCAGTCTGCAACCATGTGTCAATGTAATGAAGGGAAAACAGGACAAGGTGAGAGGGATTCACCAAGGCTTTCCACATCCTGGCACTCCAATATTACATCGGAATTCTGCAGTCTCCAACGCCCAACAACGTCGTACTCATGACGGCCAACGAAGTGCTCAACCGCCAGGTATTGGTGAAAGAGGCGTGAGCGATACATCTCGACTGCCCGGCGCTTTCTGGCAGTCGTCAGCAGCCCTTCAACGATACCGTCCATATACATAATGTATTTCTTCATCATTGCGCGCACGGGATCAGGGACATTGTGCCGTCGCTGAAGAATCTCCATAAATACTTGCTGACGCCATAGGAATCGTCGGAGGTGTTCATAGTAGAACGAAGGAACTTCGATGACATTAGGAGGGGTTGGCTTTTTCAGCTCCACATTCATGACAGTCACGTTAAAGAATGGGGAGTCGCCCGGAGCCGAAGGATAGTAGCGAACGAGGCAAATCCTTCGCAGCAGCGCATCGTCGGGGCAGTATGTAGGGAAAAGCCGATCAGTCATTGTGTTCCTGAGGTGAAATGTGTGAAGTGCGCAATATGTTCGGAATAGGTTGTTTTTATAGCTATCAAGCTGTCAGGTGACTATACCCAAATTAGGTTGGCCAGAAATGGTAATAGGTTTCCAGAGAAACCTGCAGCTTCAAAGTTACAATCCCTGCTGAACAGTCTTAATACAACTGTAAACATTCTGCGATTTTGAACGCACTGCGAACATGCCATGAAGATACTATGAAGGCACTGCGGAATATAATATATATATTCAACTCGGGTTATGGAAATAGGGTGCCTAAATTGTCGCTTGTTATAGATATCCATCAGTGATGACATCAGTGATGACGTCACTCCTTTGTGCCACCCTGACGACACGTCACACACTATCTAATACCACCACTGGAACATAAATGGCAATGCAGGCTCATTGCTCACCAATGAAACATAAGAAGTAAGAAACGAAGGAGCTGACGGCCATACATTCCACCCGGAATTTTTTCAGTTCCATGTCTGAGCACTTTCTTTCATCCCAGTCACCTATTCAGCTATGTGGTCATATTCATGGTGTCCAACAAAGTATCAAACTGAAAGATGCAGGTCAAAGAGATGTGGTCGAAACAGTCCCAGTTCTGTGTGCTTCTCTCTGCAAGAGAAAAAGAAACCCAACATGGCATAGGCGTATAGCGATGTACTGCAAGATGAGTGATTCTGGATCCTGAATGTGGCTATAAGATAAGGTATTTCGGCGAGCGTAAATTCCAATAAAGCAGATTCTGCCGCCAAAGGGACTGAGAGGCATGCTGCTGGGGTATCTCAAACTGCCATCACATGTTCTGGCTGCTCAGCAGTCACGAAATGCAAAACCTTTAGATATACAGCAGAGCTATCTTTCTGTGCAGAGTGTATTTATGTACGTGAGAAATCACCATTATCTCCACTTGTCGGCATTCAGTTCCTCTTTTGGGTAGTGATTCCCATAGATAATCATGCTGTGGAGGAATTCGGAGAAACTGATACCGATACTACCCCATACGAGATCTGCGATGAGGATTCCTATTGCTACTTCGGAGGTAGGAGACACCTTACATCGCATGTCAATAGTCACAGCGGATTTCCAGATATTGTCGTTGTCATTGAAGGACTCTAGATAGACCACAGTAGTAGTGGGGATGTACAAACATGCCACCATATATCGCACACTAGCCAAAGAGATGTCGACGAACCCATACACACATACTACACATAGTGTACCGACATATATATCAAAAAGGAGATACTGGTGTTGGTATAGATGTCAGCGTCCATAGATCGTGGTAACACAACCATAAGCAAATGTTATCCATATCACAGCAACTACGAACATACTACGAACAGTACACGAACATTTTACGAACATATACATGCAAATGCAATGCGACGAACACATGACAACAATAGGCAATATTATTACGAACAATCGAATCCCGCTATTACGAACAATAACGAACATGACCCAAGTGCTCGTGTGGATGGTCGAAAGAGACGGCCAGATAAGAGTCCCCAATAATAATTAATAACATTATACAACGTATATATATTGTGACTATAAGTCAAAGCCCATACGTCCCACATAAACGTTAGAAGCCAAGAACAGTATGTTTGCCATCTCTTTTATGATCATCCTCTCTAATTGGTATGAACACAGACATGTCAGCTCGCAAAGGAATGAAGGGGTTCGAGTGCTGTATCCACACTTGCGTGCAGAACCGATGCGCCAACGACAAGACACACACACCACTCTGGCGTCGTGAAGGCGGTTCATGTTCACGACACTCGAAAGCAGCGGGGACACACCCAGAATGTTCGCCGAACTGTCCAGGATTTGACTTCCTACACGGAGGACGTGGTGGCCGTGCGACGAGAGCTCCAACGAGGGACGACCTCCAGCGATATATACCCCAGATCCTGCAAAAGCACGCTATGGCGGTGGGCGACATCGCTTGGGAGTTGGACATCGCCGCAGACGATGTTGAGCGCACATTCATGAATTCATCCACTGACCCAGAGGACGTGGATATGGAAGATGTTCAGGATATGGCACAAGGGACGTACGTAGGGCCGCCCCAGCTGATCACCGGGGGTCACTCGTGTGGGCATTCTGTTGCAGCATCGAGCTCGACGAAGGCAACATCATCAAATATACCCCATTCGCTCGCAGCGGGGCTTTATGATGACCAAGAGATCCAAACACTGAGGGTTCTCTATGTAGCAGATCCATCAAGGGGGTGCGACAGCCTACTGGAAGCAAGAACGGACCTGGCATTCTGTGATCGGTCTATCGCTCGCGATCTGTTCAAAGATCTGAAGAAAGCATTGCCACAGCATATATTTGCGAAGCGAGGGCCAGCGGAGAACGGGGACGACGGAGGCTCAGAGACAAGTCCACGAGTGCGTGTAAGGCTGTCCGAATGGGTGAGCCTAACTACACACCATCACTGCTACTGTTAGCGATCTCACTCACTCACCTCTATGTAGTTATGGATTGTGATTCGTATGTCGACTGTAAAAGCACAGTCTGGCACCCGGCTGTTGGATGTGTCGTATATGAACTGGAGCACGTTCAGGGACACCATGTGCGACATCAATGTGGCACTGGAACTAGCATCGTACCACTGTATACTCGGAGGCATAGATTATACCATCGATTATAGGTAAGGTTATCCTATCCTCCCTAAAATGTCAACCACTGAGGTACATTGTAGGAGCTTCGACACTTACCGCTGGAAGAGTACAGAAGAGCTGCAGATATACGAGGAGAACATTAGACTTCTTCAGACACAAGGCATCACAATATGGCCCCCACCAGAACACATGGAGCGGGCTGGTTGGAAGGAGCCCGATGCAATCTGTCTTCGCACGACCGCCCACCTCCAAAACCGTCTATATCCATTTACAGTCGCGCTCGACTTAGGCACACTCTCCGAACTCCCAGATGGAACGGTACTCAAGCGTTCCCACAGTGATTGCGGTCACCACGTTATACTTCCGAACGACACACGGCATCGCACGCTCGAATATCTTAGGAGGAATGGCGGGGATGCTGAGGTGTGGCTCTCCCAGGAATATATTCCGACATTGCTCGACGTCGGGGAATGGAGAGTGTTCCTCGTCAACGGAAACATTATCCAAACCGTGCATACATTCAAGAATACAGCCACCCAGGACCGTTGGGTTGCCAGGCAGGCAACTTCGTTCTGGACGCTGGAGGAGATTTGGTAAGAAATATAATATAGTCGTGTATTGCGTTACAATCTATGAACTGATGTGATCAGGATGAGAATCCAGGATGCGCAAAGGCCGCCAGACCCTACCGAATTTTCGCAGGCGAATTGCGGCTTCATACAACAAAGGGAGTATGCGAAGCAAGAGTTCGAGAGTTTCGTACTGGACGCCTGGAAAAACATAGCGCTGAACGATAAACGACAGAGTGGGGGTTGTGTACCATCGTCTGCACTATTCTGCAGGCTGGACGTCGGTGTCATGGTGCGTGATGGACGGATATCGTACTTCGTAAACGAGGTGGAGCGGAGTATGACCACAAGCCTATGGATAGATGCTATGCCGGAGGGGCACCATGGCGTTCTTGCGGACACGTTCGCATTCAGGTTCCACCAATGGCTAAATGGTATCCACGATCCCCGTCATTTGTGATATGTCAGTAGGGGTACATGTGCTGCGAGTGTAGGTGTATACAGACACATACATATCCATTCGTTATTATCGAAGACTCGTTTTATATGTACCATGAACGGCGTAACAAAGATGCTAGTCCACTCACTCCACCACAAGGATTGGGTCACATTGAATGTACTACGAACATACTACTACGAACATACTACGAACATACTACGAACATACTACTAGTATCATTACGAACATACTACTAGTATCATTACGAACATACTACGAACACACTACGAACATACTACGAACATACTACGAACACGTCCCAATGGTATAAATGCGCTTCGGTGTACATGGTGCACAATTAGTTACCACCCTGACCTCCCTGTGCTTGGTCCGGAGATACCTGTGGCAAAGTAAAAAAAGAAAAGAAAAGAAACATGTGTCACCCAGGTTTTGGAAAATGCTAATGCTAATTATGGTGGCTTCTTCACGTTGTTCATTGTTGGTTAATGGGAGGTTCGTGTTCGCAGTGGGTTGCATAGCGTGTTCGTAGCATCTTTTGAGCGTGTTGGCGATAAGCTTCTAGTATTTCTGTGCCTCACTTGAGTGTTTCCATTCTTCACCCGAATTCAACACGGTTCTAACGCAGAAGTCTACATTACACCAGCGAAGGCTTGTACAATCCAAGGGGGTAGAAAGTCCAATCATGCTATCCGTCCTATTCGTCTACCTCCTCCCCACTTGCGTCCATGTCATCGCTGTCAGGATCCTCCGCCACCTCTGCAAGAATATCTGAACGCCTCTGTGAGTGGCGATATTACAAGGGGATCCGATCTTAC
>JBBPLN010000613.1:0-16251 GCA_038089815.1 Sutorius eximius | reverse complement strand
ATATATAGTCTAATGGACACACAGCCCGCTGTCGGCTGTGCATCAGAATGGAAGCGATACAGCCTTCGAGGCTGTGGGAGCAGAGATGAAATGCATGAGGCATACGTCATAGAATGGAAGGGAAGCGCTACAGCCTCAAGGCTGTGAGCAGAAATGAAAGAGAAGCACATAGCCCCAGCCTTAGGGTTTGACCCTTGGCCCTAGCCTGTGCGTGTTGCATGTGGTGACGCTCTAGGCATCGGAGTACGAACTCTATAATATTGTCAACAAGGACAAATATAGGAGATCGGATCGTAGATCCGAGATTAGATAAGATAAGCTTGATCCAAAGCACAATGACTTGCAACGACTGGCGAGTGAGTGGCGTTGGCGGCTAATGAGTCAAGTGGGACTCTATCCTGAGGGAGCAGTTTACCGACGTGCTGAGGTCATGTGACTGTGTGAAATAAGGGCGAAAAATGTACCCCTATAACACTCTGGACCCCCCTCTTGTTTCATTACAGGACTGCGTGATAGTCATCCTCCCATCATCCCTTTATGCCACAGCGGCACCTCGGTACCTTCCACCACCTCGTCACCTTGGCACCTTGTCACCTAGGCTTCCTCGTCACCTCGCTTCCATCTCACAGAAGCACCATGCCTTCCTTGTCACCACTGCTTCCTTATCACCCATCTTCCTTGTCACAGTGGTTCTTTGCCTCTGTGCCCTCTACCCTGGGCTTCCTCATGCCCTTTACCCTGGGCTTCCTCATGCCCTTTACCCTGGGCTTCCACCTGATACCTTATCAGGGAGACTACTGGCCATGCGTCCTCACTCGCGCCCTATGCCCTATGGATCTTTGCTTGATGCATCATCCATTATCTTCGTATCTCTTATCTCTTTGTCCTTGTGGCTCATGTCTTATCAGACAGACCCTCCACATGTCTCTTCCTTCGCGCTTATCACACTTCGCACACATGTGTCCCTAACCCTTGACAACCCTCGCATAGTTCCCCATTCGTACCACTTAGTCAGCGCCCTTCACTTATCGTATATATACCTTCGCTTCTCTAGTAGATCGCTTAACCTCGATCTCCCTATATCCATACGGCATTCCTTGTATCTTCATACCTCGCTTCAATGCATCTTCTCATCCTGGTCAACCTTCAGTCATGAGGACGTTACGATCGTCAATCCACCATCTGGTATCAAGCCCGGATATTCGCCTCTCACCATCTGGTATCAAGTCTGGATCTTCACTGTCTGGTATCAAGCCTGGACCTTCACCTTCGGCTGTTGTTAGGGCTTGCCAAGTGCCACTTCAGCCTTGGTCGTAACACTTACTACATTTCTGATACACTTTTGACTACACTCTTAACAACATTTTTAATTACACTTTTAGTCTGACTACACTTCTACAGAGTACTATGAAAGCAACATAGAAGGTGCTTGGTTACATAGCACTATGTGGCCTAATACAGTCTACATAGCATGGCTATGGCTACAGGACTTGTTTTTTTTGCAGATGTTGTGGCCACTGAAAGCAGTCTGCTGTCCTGAATTGCCTGTCTGCTTGTGTATGAAGTTCTTCCTTGTTGTTATGAGGTTCAGGCACAAAAGACATGTTGGGTGACATGTACACCAGCACACCATTGGTTTGACATGTGATAGCCTTCATGTCAAGGCAGGTCAGAGTAGCTATCGCATACAGTCAATGACTTGTCAGCAGTAAAAATTGTGACACACATACAGTCATTGGGGTGAATTTGAGATTTGAAGCAACTGAGAGCAGTGACCATCTTTGGATGGGTCAGATATAGAGGGCTTGAGTGATTGATGGAATTCTGTGGTGCTGTAAATGGCAGCTCAATTGAAATGGGCAGGAATATTGGGAAAGGAAGTAAACACTCCCAGGAGTCTTCAACCCCACAATCACTTGATCTGAGGTGGTGATGGGGCAACTTGCTAGATGCACAGTCTAAGAGTGCTCTCAGTGTGACACAGAGTCAGACCACTAAGATGGATGAGTGGTACAAAGCCAACTCAAGAAGGAGGACCACCTGAGAAAGGCTGTGACTTGAAGAAATGAAATTGCTGACAGAAGGTTCACAGTTTGCAGACAGAAAGGACCAAGTCTTCATTGAACATTGAGCGATGGCAGTGTGGGAAGACTGGGAGTTACCTTGATTTGCTGTACAGCACCAGGCTTACATAGACATCCAAATACGTAGACGTACAAATGGTCCCACAGTGGAAACTGGTAGTACTACTGCTAGTCACAATGGCGAGCCAGTGTTGGGAGCTTTGCTGCTGAATGTGTAGCTGAAGTAGCAATGATGAAGTGAGAACATTGTGAACCAATGAGCTTGGAAGATGTCTCAAAAAAAAAGAGCTGGGGGCCTGGAGTTGCACATAGGCAGCTGCACAGGTATACCCACAGATATACCCATACTGATACCCATACCTGCCATACCCGGGGGTATTAGGGTGACACAGGGGCAAGGGCAATGTGAGGGTGCAGAGGGCAGTTGGTGATATGAGTGTGACAACAACAACGCAGTGATCGTGCTATTGTGATTGCTACATCATCGTCGGGTAGGGCGAGGGTGAGGGTGAGGGCGACACATTGCAATTGTCATGTTGTCATTGTCACTGCCATGCCATTGTTGGGTAGGATGAAGGTGAAGGCAAAGGCAACACAAGAGTGGATGAGTGTGGTGTGACTGTGTTGTTGTTGTCATTTGGTAGGGCATGTTACAGGAGTACATTTTTCACCCTTTTACACCATCACATGACCTCAGCATGTTGGTAAACTGCTCCCTCAGGATAGAGTCCCAACTGATTCACTAGCCTTCAACACCACTCACTTGCCAGTCGTTGCAAGTCGTTGTGCTTTGGTTCAGCTCATTATCTTATCTTATCTCGGATCTATTATCCGATCTCCTTTGTTTGTCCTGGTTGACATAATTATAGAGTTCATACTCTGACATCTAGAACATTGTCACATGCCAAGTGCACAGGCTAGGGCCAAGGGTCGAACCCTAAGGCTGGGGCTATGTGCTTCTCTTTTCATTTCCACTCACAGCCTTGAGGCTGTAGCACTTCTCTTTCATTATGCCTCATGCCTCATGCATCTCTTTCATCTCTGTTCCCACAGCCTCGAAGGCTATATTGCTTCCATTCTGATGCACAGCCAATAGCAGGCTGTGTGTTACTTAGACTATATATAGTAGCATATCGGTAGATCCATACCAAACATGTACACACCCTTGAGTAGTACTTAAGGGCTAAGACCTGCTCCAGTGAACTCCAGTTTAGTTCACTTGGAGTCTTCCCTAAAGCTCCTCTACTACTCTCTTGAGTTTCTAGTCTTGATTGGCAACCTACAGCTTTACCAAGCTCTTTGGGTTGTTTCAGGGCATGCAAGGGTGATGTGACCAGTGACTGGTCACAACCACGACATTGGTGATGCATGGAGATGTAAGGGCGACATGAGCACGGGCAAACGCAGTGTGACTGCAACAACAATGATGTAGCAATCATGTTCTTGTGATTGCTGCCTCGTTGTTGTCATGAGGCAAGGCAAGGGTGGGCAAGAATGATGTGAAAGTGAGAGCAGGCAAGGGCAACATGAAGGTGAGAGCAGCAAGGGTGATGTAAGGGTGAGGGTAAGGGCGCTGCAAGGGTGAGGGTGAGAGCACAGTGAGGATGAGGACAATGCAAGGACATGGTCTGACAATGACAACAACGCGAGAATTGTGATAGTGCAATTCTCACACTGTTGTCTTTGTTGGCTAGGGTGAGGAAAGTGGGTCATACTTGTACCCGTGCTATTCCCTAGTTGTATTTACTCCAATAACATTCTGTCAAGCCCGAAGTATCATTTATTATATTCACTGATTGTATGCATGAGTGTGACTAATAGTACACAGCTAATTGTAAGTACACAATGGACTTGGATGATCTACCCTGAAGTGAACAATAATTCTTGACCACAGTCCCAAATATCTGTCAAAAAGGATATGATATGGTCCTGTTCAGTAGCTGACCCACTCCTTAGTGTGCTGAGGCACATAAGTGCACAATCATATATTGGTAGGAATTTTTTATTTTTGAAGTCAATAGCTGGTCCAGCCTTGAGGTTCTCCAATGTCCAGTGTAGAACCACACACAAGAATGCAACAATTTTGTTGAGCTGGGTGTGATCATGTTCAGGTGACAGATGTTGGTAGGGGGCAGGCTTGATGACCCAGATCGCCTCAAGGATGATAGTTGAGAGTGCTGGATAACAGAATGGCAACATTGAAAGGGATCCATCAGCAAGCTATAAGAGGATATAAGATTTGTGCTATTGGACGACTGGTCACTTACCCTTGTTTCCATGTCAACACATTTCCAGTTAGCGAGGAGATCCTCAATTTGTGGAGTCCAATGGGCAGAGAGGTCACATCTCTCATTTATTGGGATCTGCAACTCATAAAAATTCTTGACAGTGAGCCACACAATGTCCTTGAAATGGTGAACAAGGTCATTCCATGTCTTCTTCCCTGCAGTACCAATTTTAATTGCATGGGTTTTCCTCCATCAGTCTGTACAGAAAATGAGCTCAAACAAGTTGCATAGGATATGAACATACCAGGGTTTTGCAGATCAAGACTTGCCATGAATTCAAGAACTACACTTTCAATATAAGTGTTGTCTGCATTGGCTGAGCACATTGGGTGAGTGCACAAGAAGTATTTGACCATCTGCTCATTGATACTAGATCTTGTGGCCTTTGTAAGCATATTGTGTTTAGATACATTGTCATTGCAGGTTTGTAAGCAAGGGCACTTGTGCATTGGTGATTCGGGCCAGGAAGACGTGTGTGGGGGAATTGATTGGGAGCCCTCAGCAGACTGTACAGGTTGCTCGGATTGAGCAACCTGTACATGTGATGTCTCGCCAGACCAAGTCAAGGCCACCATGGCAGCAAGGTGCTGCAATGTATAATGGTCTGATGTATGATTCAGGTTGTGAGGCGGGTCAGCAACATGTGACTCTGACTCTGGCAGCATCAAAAGGTTGGGCACCGCCCAATGAAGAATCAACTCCTTGTAAGCAACTGGGAGTGGGGACATGAAGTGGAATGTTGGAAGAGAGAAGTCAGTGAAGGCTTTGTCAAGTTGAGGATTTAGCAGATAAGCATCAAAGGTGTTGGCTGGGGTTTGGAAAAATTGATATGGTTCATTGGGAGCTGCTGAAGTAGATGTAATGGGAGGTGCTGCCTGTGGGGGGTTCCAAGGGCCAGTTGCAATATATATGGTGGAAGGATCTGACTGCCAGCCATTATAGTGAGTCGGGGACCAACATTTGGCTGTGGTATACATTCGGAGGGATCCTGCTTGCGAGTTCGAGCCATAGCTAAATGGGACCGAAGAGCTGGTTGAACTGTCCACTGGGGGGGTATCAGCCTGATTTGCATGATAATCGCTGAATGCCAGGTCTGTGTCCTGGAACAAGGTCAGCTATAGTGACTTCTGAACAATGGATTGAAGCCCTACTGAAAAATCATTTGAAAACATCTTCAGCTCAAGAATGAAGAGTCAGGCAGTCGTGTCAGAAGTGGAGCAGTCGATGGCAGTAGGAATTAGGTGATGGGCAAAGGGTATTGAAACAACCCAAGGAGCTGATAAGCTATAGGTTGCACAAGTCCAGCGACTCAAGAGAAAGATGTAAGGTAGTCGTATCCACAAGAGGAGCTCGGTGGGGAAAACTCCAAGTGAACTAGACTGAGGTTCACTGGAGGCAGGCTCGACCCTTATAAGCTACTCTACTGTTTGTACATACGTATGTCGTATCTACGATGACAAACTATATATAGACTAATGATCACACAGCCCACAGTTGGCTGTGCAATATGGAAGTATGAACAGCCTTCAAGGCTGTGAAGAATGGAAGCACACAGAGCTACATGAGTTGTGGCTGGAATGGAAGACAGTAATTAAATAGAAGTGAACAGCCTCGAGGCTGTGAGCGGAAATGAAAAGGGTGAGGTGCACAGCACAGAAATGAAGAGGTAGAGTGAGGCTGTGCAAACTCTATAAAAAGGTAAACATGGCCAAACAAGTGGCGAGGGAGTGCGAGTCAAGACTTGGCGACTGGAACGCGACTGGGTGTCTAAGTGGCGCTAGCGGTCAATGGCAAGCGGTTGCACATTCAAGTGCGAAAAAGATAGGGGTTAAAATATTCCCCTGTAACAGGCATGGGCATGTTCCACACAGGCATTTAATTCATTCACATACTACTTAGCGAATCGAACAGAACTACAATGACAAAGCTCATATATTGTGTACACCATGATCCTGATCTTATATGTGCATCATGTTTGACTCTTGGTGAGCAGGTTGCGTGAATTGAAGTGTTCTTGTTCTTTGGCTACAAAAATGATGAATTGGAAGTCACAGGTGGCCAAGGATGTGGTTTCCTCTGTGTATGTGTGGTGATGGAACTCAATCAAGTTGGTGAGATGGGTAAATTCTCTGGCTGTGGCCTCAGGTTGGAAGAGGTGCTTCCACTCTCAACAAATGATGTGATGGAGCAATTTCTGGTAGTGCTCAACTTCTTTGATTGCCAATGCAGCAGCCAATGCCTGAAAGCGTCTGCTCTCACACCCCACATCCTTCATCAACAGAGCCTTGTGAAGTTCCTCGTCCAAAAACTTCATATCCTTGATACCTGATGCAAAAAGCCATCCTCCCTGAAGAGGTTGGGTAAGTATGGAATCAGTGAGGAATGGTGGATCCAAACCTCTTCTAAATCAGTCAAACCAGCCGCTCCTTTGAAATTCTTGAGCAGAAAGCAGAATCATAGGGTATGAAACAGATTGGGGGGGGACATCTTCCATTTTGCAATGGTTGATGAGGCCCCATCAGAAAGTAGCATAGACTCAGTAGTTGTTGTGGATGCGTCATGATGAAACTCAATGAGGTCACCAAGATAGGTAATTTGTCCTGCCATGGACTTGAATTGTTGGAGGTGCATCTGCTCCCAAAGATTGATGCATTGACATAATTCCGGGTGGTGCTCAACTTCTTTGAGCTCCCATGTGGTGGCCAACGCCCAAAGGCATCTGGTCTCGTATGCTGCATTCTTCATCAGCGTGACTTTGTGAAGTTCTTCATCCAAGAGCTTCATATCCTTAATACCTGATGCAAAGAGCTGTCCACCCTGGCGAGGGTGAGTAAGTATAGAATCAACAAGGTAAGAGGTTCATCCAAACCTCCTCAGAATAAGTCTTGAGCAAAAAGCATAGTTCCAGAGTGCAGAAAAGATTAGTGGATAGTGCTTTGAATGCAGGAGAATTTGGGGACCTCTTGGGGAACAGCGCAGAGTTTGTGGAAGTGATGGTGCTTTCTGGGCTAGAAATGGTGCTCAGAGTTGGGAAGGAGGGGGTAACTGGATTGGAGGCTGGTTTCAAGATATTGTTACAGGGGAATATTTTAACCCCTATCTTTTTCGCACTTAGACGTGCACCCACTTGCCATTGACCGCTAGCGCCACTTAGACACCCAGTCGCGTTCCAGTCGCCAAGTCTTGACTCGCACTCCCTCGCCACTTGTTTGGCACTATTTACCTTTTTATAGAGTTTGCACAGCCATGCTCTGCCCCTTCATTTCCGTGCTGCGCACCTCACCTTTTTCATTTCTGCTCACAGCCTTGAGGCTGTTTGCTTCTATTTAATTACCGCCTTCCATTCCAGCCACAGCCATGAGGCTATGTATGGCTTCCATTGTTCACAGCCTTGAAGGCTGTCCGTGCTTCCATATCACACAGCCTACAGAGGGCTATGCGATCATTAGTCTATATATGGTTTGTCATCATAGATATGACATACACATGTACAAACAGTAGAGTAGCTTATAAGGGTCGAGCCCGCCTCCAGTGAACCTCAGTCTAGTTCACTTGGAGTTTTCCCCATCAAGCTCCTCTCATGGATACGACTTGTCTTCAGCTTTCTCTTGAGTCGCTGGTCATAGTGCAACCTATAGCTCATTAGCTCTTTGGGTTGTTTCAGATATCAACCACATTAAAGGGTGTTACAGAGCCCATGGCTTCTGAGGGGTACTCAAGCATAATTGCAAGCAACATGGAGGTGCAGAGTATGTAGCCTGGGAGGGGAAAAAGCGGAGTTTGCAGCCTGAAATGACACTCAGCTCACACTTCAGTGCATCTGTTGGAGGCTGGCACTCAATTTCTGTAGTGGTCTTCCTGCACTGCTGTCACTCAATGTTCAATGAAGACTTGGTCCTTTCTGTCTGCAAACTGTGAACCTTCTGTCAGCAATTTCATTTCTTCAAGTCACAGCCTTTCTCAGGTGGTGCTCCTTCTTGAGTTGGCTTTGCACCACTCATCCATCTTAGTGGTCTGACTTTGTGTCGCACTGAGAGCACTCTTAGACTGTGTGTCTAGCGAGTCGCCCTGTCACCACCTTGGATCAAGTGACTGTGGGGTTGAAGACTCCCAGGAGTGTTTACTTCCTTTCCCAATATTCCTGCCAATTTTGATTGAGCTGCCATTTACAGCACTGCAGAATTTCATTGATCACTCAAGCCCTCTATATCTGACCCATCCGAAGATGGTCACTGCTCTCAGTTGCTTCAAATCTCAAATTCGCCCCAACAACCATATGTGTGTTGCAATTTTTACTGCTGACAAGTCATTGACTGTATGTGATGAAAACTTCCAGGGGCATTTACTTCTTTTTCAACTCACAAAGAACTTTCTTGCCTGTTAGCCCTCTACTTTCCTCCTGCCTTGATGCAAAGGCTATCACATGTCAAACCAATGGTTGCTTGTCTGCGTGTGGTATGTTCTCACCTTTCAAACCTCACCTTTGGGGGAAATGTTCATGTTAACCACTGTTTACACCCATATACATCACCTAGCATGTGACCCTTCCTTCAGATTAAGCTTTTTGGTACGTGCCCTATACCTTCCCTATCCTATTCAGATTCTCACCAGTTGATCTGACTAGTCACCTGCTCCTGAAATTTCATTGTACATCTCATGTGTCAATGGCAGTATGAGGTTTGCTGGTTTGGCAAAGGCGTCTCCTGATCCTGAAGCACATGAGCAAAAGGGCTTCTATGTAGGTAAATATACTTACTGTCTTCTTTCACTCACCACTCAACTATATGTTCAGCAAGAACCCAAAATCCCCCTTCTGCCACCCCAATTGGAATAAAGCTTGTGTTCAATAGCACTAGCCTCTGGTCTACAAGCCCACGACCCTGGATATTGGCCTCCACAGTCATTGGAAAAGGGGTCTCATCCATCCATAACACAAGGACCACTGATGTATCCTTGGCCAAGAAACTTTGGAAACCTGCAGTACAAGAGTATGATGTACTCCAGCTCAATGACAGGTGGGTGAGTCATTTGAGGCGACAGAACCCTAACAGAATAGTCCGCACTGCACGCTCAGTGGCTAACAGATGTAAGTGGGTAATGTGGTGGAGGAATGACATGTCTGGCAGGCATGCTACTCTTTGAGTATGGGCAGCCATTAGCCTGATGTTTAACATGCACAGGTCGTGTAGACACATAAGTGGCTCTGATAGCAGATTCTTGCAGAAAGGGATATGTTTGTAAGGGGAGCCAATGGTGAGCATGGTCAGCTTGGTACAGAACCCAAGAATCTTGGTAGCGCAGGAAATGCTAACAGTTCCCTCCAAGTAGAGTTCACCAACATTATAGTCGCTTGTATTCTGATGCTCCCTCAGAAAGCTGAGAAAGTGTTCAGCTTTTTGATTGTTTTGGAGTTGGATTGTGTGCTTGATAAAGGGCTGCAACCTGTGAAAGGTGAGTCGATCTGTCAAGAGTTTCTTCACTTCACTGACCACACATGAATGTGCTTGGCCACCAGGACATAGCAATGTAGGTCAGGGTCATCCTTGAGCAAGAGAAAGACTTCTCATTCAAGCTTGAGGGGGAAAGAGGTATGCATGGTTGACAAATGGTGGGTCTGCAATCTCATTGTTCCCCTGGTACTTATTATCATCCTTCCCTTGCTCTAGTGGCACCCATTGACCCCACATGGCAATGCTCAGTGCCAGTAATCATAACACCTCCTTGACCCTTCACCACTCAATTTTGCAATTCTGTGTCACTCTCGACTCATCTTGCATCACTACCAAGCCCTCCTTGAAAATTTCTAGAGTCGCCATAAATCCACTGCCTTCAGTTACCTCATACCTGGCACTTTCAAGTTTAGTTGCACCAGACCCACTGTTCCCACCATCATGACCAAGGTTTCATTGTCATTCAATCTTGTAAGTTGCCATTCACTTGGCCTCAGACTCATATGGGCACATACTCATACCTTTGTTCTGTGTGACCACTGTTCCTCTAATAATTCAAACTCACTCCAGACTGTTTCCACCCTTTGCCTCACCAAAATCAATCTTCGTCACTAGTGTCAGTTGTCCCTGGATGCTGATTTGCCACTGAATGACCTTATAATGTTCTATTTTTCTGAGTTGGACCAATGTGACACTCCCTCCTTTTTTGCATTTCAATTCTTAAGACTTCATGGCCACTCAAGCTCAAGCCACTGTCCAGGCTACTGATGGGCCTCCATAGCAGGTCGCTTCCCCCATAGTCATGGCACAACCCTCTAGTATCACCTTGCAGCAACAGGTAACCGACTTACACAACCAGATAGCCAAGCTAGGTGGGGGGGTGGAGTGCCTGTCATGGTGCACAGGTTAGCATTCCACTACTCATAGAGCTACCCTCACAATTCACAGGGTGAACATCTGGCATGTCCATGGGCAAGGTGTAAGGAGACTAGTGACAATGTGTGATAGTGTCATCAAGTTAATTGGTGAGGCCAATCAATGGGGAGCACTCCATGGGAACATCCAAAATTGCATGCAACAGTAAGTACCCAAAGGTTAAGCAAACGCTGTTGCTCCTATGCTGAAATCACTTTACTTGTAGTGAGAACCGTCTCTATAAGGCATATGAAGAACTACTCAGGTGGATACCAGAGCTACAACCATTTTGACTCAAACCAAACAACCATGCAGAGCTAGACAAGGTTTTGAAGGAGGTAAAATTTCCTCCCACTTTCAATCCCCATCCTGACATAGATATCCCAGTCATGATGCTCTAGGTTAATGAAGGAGCTGATGCTGCTCGCAGTGATGACGCCACCCACCTCAAGACAACCATAGTGACATGGCTCAATGAGTCAAACCAGGGACCTCGCCTATTGGCCTATGACAAGGTAGGCTGTGGCTTCCATAATGATGCCATGGCAAGGTTGATTTGTCCTGTTGAATTTGATTGGGACAATGTCAAGTATGTTTATTCTCAAATGCTGAAGATACATCACTAACTCTTCAAATAATGAACAAAGGCACCAAGCAAAAATCCAGGATTGGCATCCAGAATACCTGGTGACTGTGAACTTATGGCCACAATTTCTTTACAGGGATGAGAAGTATGACCCTGTGTGGCCCACTGAGGGCTTATTCCAAGGGAAACTCCTTGTCAAGGTATTCCCCTTCATATATCTTCTCATCAAGCTATATGATCTGTCAACTGACCTGATAGGTGTTAGGTGTTCAAGCACATTTTCACATCCCCTAGCTCAGTGGACAAGGAAATTACTCCCGATACATCTCAAAATGGTTGATCCAAGCGTTGCCATGGAGAAAGATGTACCTGCAAGAACAATGCTGCCCTCCTGCACATGAAGGGGGTGGTGCCACAAGCAATTGCATATGTAGCTGTGCAGGTAACCCTTCACTATCCACTTGGAGAAAATTATATTTACCTATTTCTTTAGATTCACTTTGCAATCTCAGACTGTGGCTCCTGGAGGCCTGTGGATGGTCTCTTTGATCATCATGACTTTTATAACAACATTGTTGATTGGTTCGAATCTGTGGAGAATGATGCTGAGAAAGAGTTTGTGAACAATCTCCTATTGTGGTGGAACTGGTAAGCCATGCATTTATATCTGATCTTGTATCTCATCATTCTTTAGACAAGTTTTTGGCCATGAGGGTGTACTTAACTACTCCCCCCAAATGGCTGATAGGTATTCAGTTTTGGCCTCCTTCAAGAAGCATCACACAGGTGATGAATGGGGTCAAGTAGCCAACACCAGTACTGCTTAGTAAACAACTGTATGTTCAGGAATTGTAGTCAATTTTGGTCATCATTGTGTGCAGTCATGATTCCAATCAATGGCTCATATATTGTTAAGGAATATCACCTTGTCATCCCTGGTGGATGGCTGTAAGAAGGTGGCTACATGGTATGCAATCTAGTACCTGTGGTGTCTGTGAAGCCATGTATTATATATGTATGATTCTAAGGTATCTAGCCTTGTTATCTCTGGTCCATTACTATAAGAAAGAGACTATATGGCAGGCAGATTAATACTTGTGGTGTTTGTGAAGCAATGTATTATGTTTGTTTTTGGATAGGGATGAACAATTTGAGTAAACTTGTGATCATCTGCACTATAGCTCATAGTTAAGAATAGTTTCATATTTTTCTAGCTTGTGTGGCAAATATATTGTCTAGAACTTCTAGGGGAAAAAATCACCAAGAGGTAAAAGGGTGATGTCTCTCTCAATGAGACTTACAACAACCCATTGGGGAATCTGGTCAATAAACATAAAATGTAGATTAGTAGCACATATGTGTTATAATGATATATTTCACCTATTGCTATCAAGCTGATATATATGATCCAACCAGCCTAGCCATATAAAACCTGATGCTTAGGTGGACTGCTGTTATTGTCTGTCAGCCCAATAAACTTTGCCTAATAATGTATTTGAGCTGCCACTTTAACAAGTATATCATGACTTCACAAGTTATGTAACTGACCTAGCCTTTTATTGGGTTTATCTTATCTTACACAAAATACACTCATTGGACAGTTTATAAAGGGTTTATAAGGGGTTTATAAGACATTTGGGATTACCCTGATGGGAAATGGGATATCAGCACTGAACCCAGGTAACCCAGGATCGCCTGGTGGCCATTCAAAATTCAGAAGGTGGCTAACGGGAAAAAGCAATTTGTCGCTGGCTTCGTGGCATGAACATGAACTAGCTGGATCTTCTGGAAACTCGCACAGCCTGGCGATTGCCCACTGCGGGAGTGGATACCCTAAACAAGGAACCTCCGCAGATGGCTGAAGGTCGACGCAAGCCAGTAAGTGTTATCCCTCGAGACGACCAGATGTGGTGTATGTGTATTTAACATATCATCCTAGTGTACCATCACAAAATCCTTCAGGAAATGAGCGATTCATTTTTCCTTATACTTGTGTGCAGAGACTTGTCACGTGCTACGGATAAATCGGCAGTAAAGATCGCCAACTCCAAGCGTCCGAGTAAAGATGCTTCTAAGAGCGACCAGCAAACAACGGACAAGGCAAATAGAACCGGTGCATTTTCCTGATGAATATTACGACCCCGCCAGCTCATGTTCTGTAGGCAAAGCAAGCGAATGAGACATCAGAGCCCTCCGGCGGGGGTTTATCTAACAGTGCGCACTACGCTGGCGCAACCTGCATTGACATAAAAGGCCTGCCTTATGAAGGTCTTCGAGTAAGAGACAAGCCACAATGAGATCACTCACAAAAAGTCATCAAGGGAGGAGTATGTCAGTTGTTTGAGGGTGAGAGATGACCGAGGAACGACAGCCCATAGATGGGAGGTTCAAACCCAGGCTTCTCCAAAGTCCATAAATTGTGGTCATGGCCACTGAGGTATACATACCTTCTTCGTTTGAAATGCTATTGTGGGATTGTAAACTCGTCGAGTCGATGCAGCGGTTCTGATACACAAACCACCCGGTGATTAGCACAAAGGCATGGTACACGACTGAGCTAGATTAATGACGGCACATTTGATCAATCAGTTATATATGATTGACTACGACTAGGGTCCGCCTGTGATGTATTGCATCGAGCTGGGCTGACTGAGATTGCGGTGTGGTACTAAAGTCGTATATCACTCGTGGATGCGGACGTGCCACAGGCCCACAGCCCATATCTGTGGTATATCACAGAAAGCAAATCAATACATCATTTGTCAGCTCGTGCAACAGCTGTACGGTGTGATATATGATCTGAATCCGAACTAGTGTATATACTGGAATTGGTGCTTTTGGCCCGCAGTCTGCATTGCGGCGCCCGTGCTAGGTTGTTGCTGCAGCAAACACGGTTAATTGTATTCAGCAGACTTTAGGACCTAAGGAATATTCCATGTTGTCAACAGCAGCTTGCACGCAAGGATCGTGCCACATTCCGCTTTCTTGACAATCCGACATATCACGTATGATGTATCACTGTCAATAAGCACGTACCCTACTTTCTCGACAACCCGATCGATACATCACTCAGCCCATGGGTACAAGAACCTTTTGGTATATCAGACAAGGGTAAGAAAGAGCTCGTTGTATTGATACATCACAGTAGGTCCATTTCCTTCTTCGTAGGTCGACTGGATTGATATATCACGGAACTAGAAGAGCTTACTTTGTACGATATATCACTGACACGAGGATTTACCCTGCCCTTCTTGCTGATCCGACTGATACATAGTTTAGGTCTGGGATGCTTAAACCGTCGGGATATATCAGACGAGGTTATGCAGGAGTTCCTTGTACTGATATACCACCGTGCTCACAGGTACGATGACCACCGATTGTGTCATACATCACGGTAGGTTCATCGTCTTCCTTCCAGGATTCTTGGACTGATATATTTGGGAACTATTTTACACGGCGATGTATCACTCAGGCTGACGATAACCCTGTACCTCGCTGTCCCGACTGATATATCCCTCCGGTCACAGGGTGCAGGAACCATCGGATATATCAGACGAGGGTAAGCAAGAGTTCGTTGTGCTGATATACCATTGTGCTTGTAGGTACGGATGAACACTGATCGTGTCATATATCACGGTAGGTCAATTTCCTTCCTTCCAGGACTAGATGATTATATTCTACGTGATATATCAGTCTCCGGTGGACAAGCCTGTATCCTGCTTTCCCAGCTGATACACCCCCCTCCTGCCACGACACTCAGGAACTGTTGGATATATTAGATGAAGCAGGAAAAAGCTCCTGCACTGACACATCATTGTGCTTACAGGTACAGATGACCACCTATCGCATCATACATTATGGTACGCCCATTTTCTTTTTCCTCGGATGACCAGATTGATACATTACGGAACTAGACGAACTTATTCCGCATGATATATCAGTATCAGCAAGCCTCTTCGAACGATACATCAGACGCAGTAGTAAGCAAGAGTTCGTCTTAACGAAAACCAACTGATACGTTCCTTTAGCCACCCCCGCATAAACTATTGGATATATCAGATGACATAGTAGGCAAGAGTGTGTTGTAGTAATACATCACCATGCTCGCAGGTAGTGATGACCACTGATTGTGTCATACATCACGGTATGTCCACTTTCTTCCTTCCAGGACGGCTTGACTGATATATTGGGGAGCCAGATGATCCCGTTCTATATGATATATCACTGCTGGTAACCCTGTACGCCTGCCTTCATGACAATCTGACTGATACATCTTTCAGTTCACGCAGTGCAGTAATCATCCTCTGGCAAGGATGTATCACGGGAAAGCGAGCAAAGTGCCACAGCTACCATTTTTGTATGTGATATATCGAGAAGGGTAAGATCAGCATTCGCCAACGAGGAGTTGCGCTGATACATCACTCAGTGGCGAATCCCTTTATATACCGCACCTCTCACAATGCCGTTGTTTCCCATACCTCGATGCCTCAAGAACATTCGTATGTATTCATCTACTGTAGGTGTCACGTCATGCTGTGTGAACCGTTGTTTTTAACATATGATATAGTGCAACGTGAGCATACTGGCCGGATTGTCGCAGGGGAGATGGTCGAAGAGGGCAGCATCTCCACTTGGCTTGACGACCACCCTGTGTGTACAAACATTCTGAATGTCGAACACTTGGAAAACTGCGAGGATTTGGTACTGTAACCGCTTGTTGCTTCATGGCCGTGACTGAAATGTTTCTAGCCTGCATTTATCCTCCGCATAACTCTCGACGCCTCTGTTCACATGCTACGCCTTACTGAAAGTGCCGGTCGGGTCATGATGGTGATCTTTAATCCGTAGTATACATATACCAGTTTGTGGAGAGTTTGGTTTCGAGATCACCTGTAACACTTCGAACCTCCCTGGCTATGTATCAATCA
>JBBPLN010000612.1:0-16271 GCA_038089815.1 Sutorius eximius | reverse complement strand
GGAGAGGGAGAGCGAGGAGGTTCCTCCTCGTCTGAAGTGGACGCGACTCTTACAAGTCCCAGACGCACTCAAGTAGTCACTATTACAGGGGGCACAAACCAGTACGCGTCAGGAACATCGCCCAGTGAATGGATCGCAAGGATTAAACACGAATAACTGCCACCTGCTTCCAGATAATTATAGTCTGTGGCAACCCAGATCCGTCGTAGAAGTGCACCATTTCACCGTATAAGTACTTGAGGCATCGGATTGACTCACCTGTAAGGCCAGGTCCTCCACTTCCACTCAATGTCTCACCAGCCATATTGGGCAAAAGTCAACTAGCCGCTCGCTCACGGTGTACCATGATGCAAGGAGTTGCGGGTACCATCATCAATGCAGCGAACGAGGAACGACGACTCGCGGGGCGTGAGCCCTTCCTTTCCGCGATCATCAGTAGCTGAATCATATCCAACGGAAGGCAGGCAGGCCGGTTCGGGGCGGAGTTGGAGAACTTCGGGTACCTTCACCACAATAGGGAGAAACAGAGTGCCCGCTTTCGCTGTCGCAGTGTCGCTTTCGCTTTCGCTTTGCACGTGACTGCCAAATTAAGGCATAACATTTTGTATCAGTAGAATTAAGTAATAAAACTGGTTATCGATAACGTGTATAACATGTGGCAGCGCTGCAGCAAGCTGGCGAGGACTGCCGTCGCCGTTCGTTCTTTCCCCCCATTCACTCGTTTACTCCCCCTACCAGCTAGTTCTATCCCTAATCCTAATGATGGAAAAAAGAGTGTACGCAGCAATGTACTGCTCACGCAACGATGGGGAAGGCATGACCGTAGTGATGTGGATGTACGTAGACACAAAAGCGCCGCCATCAGCACACACACAGAGAGTATTATCTAATATTATGCTACTGCAAGCTATGTCCTAATTAGGAAGTCACGTGCAAAAGCGAAAGCGAAAGCAGGCACTCTGTTTCTCCCTAATTACAACTTGAACACCACAAACATGGACCCAGGGCTTCTCTCGATGCGCGTCATTTGCGACAGGCACGGCTACCCAGGGCACTACGTACTAGGGCAGGGTCGCTGGGCCGTGTGATTCCGAGCCGTGTGAGCGGGGACTCATCCTTAGCGGCCCAAACCTGGAGATTGGCCATGGCTTCTCTTGCTCGTGGCTGGGACTCCCGAGCTAGTCGGATGCCACCCACACAAAGTTTCAAGGAACTCAATGAGACAAAAATACATCTTTGACATGCAGCTCCCTCAGATAATCTCCATCCTCGTTCATCTGGACTACCCACCAGACATAGGCTCGGAACACCGACTGGACCTCTCTCAGATCAGCTGGACGAAGTCACCGATTTACTAGCACCTTTCCATAACGTTTTTGACAGGTAACTGGCACGATTTATGAACTTTGGTTTGTTTTCCATTTTACAGATGAGGGAATTATCTGATGCCTTACCATGAACACGGTAAATTTCAAGGGATTGGGTGTGGTTTTCTGGCTGGAGGAAATGGATGCAACCCCGCTTAAGTTGAAGATCAGCACGCCACGATCTACGTCAGCCACAGGGTAGCAAGCAGTGTGCATGGTGTATTCATAGGCTGAATCACTCTGGGTTCGGTTTCGGGCGCTGGAACGTCGATGTTTGACTCTGGAGCATTGCACCACAGATAACACGGCTAGAAAAAAGCGTAAGAGCGCTTCGAGTGACTTAGCTCGCGCGATATCACTCTCCTTTTCGGGTGCCTCGAACCCGTCCGCCGATTGATCACCTTCATGCTGCTGTATATGGATCGTCCAAGCGACAGACCTGGATATGAATCCCCGTCCCATCATATTTGTAACACAGTTCTGTGAGTATTTCCTGTACATATACTTGATTGCGTCAGTAGAAGTTTGATAGATTTGATTGCAACCGTAGGCACAGCCACCCAAAGCATCAGATCAGAACCTCGAAGAGTCCAACGGTACGTTCCCAGAGCATTCTCAGAATCGCTGACAAGTGCGGGTATCGCAGCTGATCAATGCCCACGGTTACTGTGACACCTAAACAAAGCTTCGATTCACTTTCACGCCCGCGAGCTCAGGCTGCTGTGCACGGCTTCTATGTCTCACAAAGTACCATTCAGACATAATGGCAGTTTTGGCACCGAGCACATGGTCTGCATCTGCGGGAAGCTTCTTCCACTCGCCGCCAGCGTACTATACGGGGATGCCGAAACCTTGACGTGGCTTTTATTTCCTCAACTTGACCATATTGGCCTCGTTAAATCCTGCGCGTCAGTGGCTGCTACGGAAAAAGGCAAATATGGGCGCCGAACAAACTCTGGGCGCTAGGCTGTGACATTAGAAAGGCAATAGGGCGCTCGTATCAAACCGAAGTGTTCCAGTTTGTCATTCCGTCAAATTCCATTCATCACCTAACGCTACTCCCCCTTTGACAGGCACAGTCGAGTATGACCAAACCGGCAGAAATAAGACTATTCGTGTACTGGGACCTTTTCCTGTGCATCGCGCTATAAATATCGCCAGAAAAATCTGCGATCACCAGGTCTCCCACTTCTACGTGTACAGGTCCGTCCACAGCTCTGTCCACCTCCCGCTGGTGGGGCTGTCTTGCTCATTACTTTTTTAGACCCAAATCGTCGTCGTATGCAGAGCCACCACGAGACTTCCATCGACCCCGAGGCCGGGTGGGGTTATTGTTGCGATAACCATGATCGGCGTACGCACCACGGGACAGAACAACGATACATCAGCCCTACTTCCGGCCAATGCAGAAAACTCGTTGTCCAAGCAGTCCAACCCAACCGTGGTAACAGACACTGGACTGAGATTTCCGTTGGAGACAACCCTTATAGAGTCAAAAAACTTGCGATTTGGCTGGTGACCAACCCGCCTCGCAAATTAGGGGAGGTCCCTCTTTGGTCCAGGAATTGGGCTTGGTTCACGCTCTGTCTCATATGGCCGTTTTCCGATCTACCAAGCCACACGGGATTATATCCTGGCTACTTTTCAAAATACCGTGGACAACTTTGGGCTGCTCGTTCCCCCCGCGAGTATTCTCTGCGAAACCCCAAACAAGTTGCGGAGCGCATCAATGAAATCACGCATGGGACGCATCCACGTCGACTCTTCATCCGTGACCCTCCTTCGACTTCATGGACCATCTGCTCTGACCCAAACATTATCAAACAACAGAGCTATGTTGCTGTCTCCTACGCAAGCGAATACATCTTTCCCAGGGATGTAGATAACGAGAGTAGACTCGGGTTAGAGAACGCATTTATTGCGAGAGTCGAAGCCATCATGGTATCTCTCAACGTGTCTGCCTATTGGATTGACCTGAAGTTGGTGGAAAAGCGGACTTCAAGGGACTTGGAAAAGGTCAACGAGGATGTGTATCGAATGGCGGACGTCTACCGCGGCGCCCAGTTCACCCTCATCGTGCTTGACCCCCCCGCAGAGGTCTCTGACACGCTGGCGTGGACAACGTATGGTGAGCGCCTCTGGACATTTCCTGAGGCACTCCTGGGCCGCGAGTTGCGATTCAAGTTCAGAGATGGGAATGTCACGCCCATCACGCTCCATGAACTCGCAAATCGCGCATACCCCCACTTCTCCGAGGAGTCTGCAATCGTCAATTCTTATGGATTGAGGGATCCGTTGGAGAGGTTGGAAAGGCTCTCACTGCTCAGGTCTGCCCTCTGGCAACGTACGAGCAGTGACCTACAGCGGCCTGTGACAGATCAGGAGGGTAGAATCCTCTTCCAAGCAGAGAGGGTGTACGCACTCATGGCCTTTTTTGAGCATCGCATCGTCCCCCACCCCCATGAAACCGAGATACAAGCATTTGTCAGGCTTTCTATGGCCAACGATAACGATCGCATCGTGGAGCGCATGGTCTCTCTTCTCCCCCATCCCTCTCAGGATCGACGTACCACTCCTTACTGGTTTGCAGAGGACGACCAGTGGGATTCAGACTTGTGGCACATTGAACCAGACATCCAGGTCGTAGGGTTGACCGCAAGTAACGCGCTTGTCCTCGGCGGTTGTCTAGCAGCTGCCATCCGATGGAAAGACTTTCCCTCAGTCGCTTTTGCAACGCGGCGCTCAGTTAAGCGCCTCATCGCCACTTTCCTCCCATCCCTTTTCCCGGGAGTTCTCCTCATTGGGATCGTCCTCGTCGGTGCTGCTAGTGGCCATGGCCCACCGCCAGCCGGAGGAGTGGCTATCCTTATCATCGGGCTTACACTGACGCTTGTTGCACCCCTGCTGGTCGCATATGGAACCTCTGGACGCATAATGCAGGCCCAGCCATGGCTGATCGGTGTAAAAGGTTTGATCTCTGCGGACGAGGCTTCTGACCTCTTGTATGGGGGCACGATCTCCAAAAAATTTACGAGAACGTTTTACAGTGCCTCTGGTACTCCTCTATCCTTAACCGAAAAGCAAGAGGTTAGACGTGGAGATCCGCAACAGCTGGCCGATCTGATAGAAAATGGAGGCGACGACCTGTACACCCTCATTGACACAGTATCAGCTACGGTGTACTATTTCCGCGCGGAACGTCCGCCAACCATTTGTCTGTATACGGGCCGGGAGTCGGGGATGGGGAGATTCTTGTTGTGCAGTGAGAAATGCAAGGTCAACGAGTTGCACAAGGAGACGGTCATCAGGATGCCATGGTACATCAGTAAATCCATGCGTGCCTGCGATTGGGTCGCACTTGATTGAATGGACAATTCTGTCTTTCTTTTTATATGTTTTCTACTTGTTCTTGCAAGCCGGGGTAGTAGTTGTATGATGACTGTGCGACGGTTGTGTAAAATTATATCTGTCTCTAAATTGAAAAGTGGCGACACGTTTGTTTGGTTCTAAAATCCTTGCCAAGCACCGATGCTGGACAGCTGGACAGCTGGACCAGTCCTCGGTTCATGTGCATTTTCTACACTGTCAATTCGGCTGCTTTGACTCTTTTCCTCTCCCTCCTTCCGGCGTGTTGAGTGCTCCGTGCGCTACGTTGCACACCGTGCCATGCTGTCCGTTACGCACATATGGTTGCCTGATTGTTTTGACCTGTTCGATTCGTCTGGCAGGAAGCTCTTCAAGGGGCCATTCTTAGGCTGTCTCGTAGACGCGTCTCTTTAGCGAGTTCGATCTGGTCCCCCTCCTAAGCGAGTTCTCTCGGATGCACCAATCCGTTTCGTGTGCTCAGCCAGGCCATCAATTGTTCTGCAGGTCCTCTGGAGGATCACTTGCAGCATCGGTAATGCCTGTTGACTCATCTTTCCCAGCGCAGAGGGTCGATGTCTGACCACCTTCATCCCTCCTTCCTCACATGTGTCGGTCTAGTACATCTTGTGGCTGCGGTCACAATGTTTGTTTGGCGAATCCGCCACCGGCTTTTCTGGCCCAGCCCGAGAGTCACTGTATTGCATGTCTCCTCGGGGTTTGTGACCGCGTGGACAACAGCGGTATCGCAGCCTTGTTCTCCGCTGCTCGTCGCGACACGGTTCTCGTCAGCGGCTCTCTTTCTCATGCCACACCATCGATGCTTCGCCGATCTGGCAACTCGCCGCTTGTACACCAGACCATGAAACCCCCTGCCTTCCTACCACTTGATATCCGAACACTGTGGCTGTGCAGGGTCAGGAGTAGGACGAAGGAGACAAGAGGGAACCAAACCTGTACATAGCCAGCCTTCTCCGCCCCCGTCGGAGGCCAAGACGGAGGGCACGAGCCCAGCCTAGACCTCCCCAACACCGGAATGGCCCTTTTATTTGTAGGATTTCCTTTACGGACGGGCGTTTGGCCGAACCAGCCCAAAGCCGTTCCACGAGAGACCCAGATCTGCCCAGCGCTATGTAAATTCGTTTATCCAATTTTACAACAAGGTCCCTTACTAATCCCTGTAGCAGAAAGACACCAGCCAAATGCTATATGCTGTTCCAAGATCGAGCAGATGGGGATCCTCCCCGACGGATATTGTTCTGCGGTGGCGATGCACCTCTCTGTTCTATGGCCCTCCTCTCAAGTCCTCTGTTGCTATGAAGATGCTGGCAATGTGGGCCGAATTTGGTCTTCAGTTCCAAACTTGTTAACCTTTGCTACCTCAAGTAGTCGAATGTTTTGTGGTAGTGGTTGGTCTGGGGTGTCGGTGTGGGCGAATAAGCGCCACGCCACGAGGCGTTGTTCACAGGAAAGTTCGATCAAGTTGCCATCCATCGTACAAAGCACGTCGCCTCCGTAGCCTATTTCAAACGCACAACCGGATGCCCGTGACTATCGGGTTAAACTGAAAGTGCTGTAGAACCTGTGCATCCTACTATTATAAGTATGGCCAGTAGGGTTTGTGGCTGTCACGTCTCCACTTCCACTTTTTCAGGTCAGTCCATATCTAATTAGCGGAGTACTTCTAACTATGTTACAGATCCAGCTGACCGCAAAATGCGAAGCATTCGTGGGTCTCTCTTCGATCCCGAGTCTCTCGGAGCCGGGAAATATTCTTGCGTCGACAACCAGTATCGGCCCACATTCCATGGACTGGAGCAGCGATACGTCAGCCCTACCACCGGCAGGTGCAGAAGGCTCGTTGTCCAAGCAGTCCATCCCAAACATCGGAACATCGAGTGGAGCGAAGTTTCCGTTGGGGAAAGCTCATATGGAACGAAGAAACTTGCAGTTTGGCTAGCGCTCCACCCTCCATACAAACCGGAAAATATTTACCTCTGGCTCACGCGTTTCGTGTGGTTCACGTTCGCGCTCGTATGGCCTTTTTCTGATCTGCCGAGCCACACGGGATTTTACCCCGCCTATTTATCGAGATACCTCGGACAGCTTTGGGTTGCTCGTTCCCCACGCGAGTATTCCTTGCGAAATGCTCGACTGGGTGTGGAACCTGCTAACAGAATCACACATGGCACACATCCTCGTCAGGTCATCGTTCGTGATCCTGCTCTCGGCTCGACGTCTTGGCACATTTGCTCTGATGACAGCATCATCAAGCAGCAGAAATACGTCGCTATCTCTTACCGATACGACGACGTCGTTCCCAACGGCACAGATAAGGAAGACGAACTTAGATTGAGGAAGTCATTCATTGCGAGGGTCGAAGCCATTGTGGCATCTCTCAATATGTCCGCCTACTGGATTGACCTGGAGTTGGTAGAAAAGACGACCTCACCGGAAGAGATCAACCAGGATGTGTATCGCATGGCGGACGTTTACCGTGGTGCCCAGTTCACACTTATCATGCTTGACCCTCCTGCAGACGTCTCCGAAGAGCGGGCATGGATTACCTACGGAGAACGTCTCTGGACATTTCCTGAGGCTCTCCTGAGTCGCGAACTACGGTTCAAGTTCGGGGATGGCGAAGTCACGCCGATCACGCTTCACCAGCTCGCGAATCGCGCCTACCCTCACTTCGTCGAGGAGTCTGCTATCATCAATTCGTATGGACTGAAAGATCCATTGGAGAGGTTGGAGAGACTCTCGTTGCTCAAGTCTGCTCTTTGGCGACGTACGAGTGGCAGACTCCAGCGAATTGAGGCGAACACGGACGCTGAAGCTCTGTTTAGGGCAGATAGGGTGTATGCTCTTATGGGCTTCTTCGAGCATCGTATCTATCCTCATCCCCAGGAAAGCGAACTACAAGCGCTTGTCAGGCTTTCGATGGCTAACGATAACGATCGCATCGTGGAGCGCATGGTTTCTCTCCTACCCTCTCAGATCCCCCACACCGCTGGTTGGTACGCAGAGGATGACCAATGGGAGTCGAATCTATGGGACATCGAGCCAGACATCCAGGCGGTGGGACTAATGGAGAGTAACGCTCTTGTCCTTGGAGGTTGTCGAGCAGCTGCCATCCGTTGGAAAGACTTCCCCACTGTCGCCTTCGCGACTCGGCGCTCCGTCAAGCGCCTTATCGCCACCTTCCTCCCGCATGTTTTCTGGGAAATTGTTTTGGTCGGAATCTATGTGTCACTTTATTTCAAGTCAACGATTCTTCTTATCGTTGGCCTTGTACTGCTGTTGCTCGCACCGCTATTCGTGGCATACGGGACCTCTGGTCGCATTGTAGGGGCACAACCGTGGCTGGTTGGTGTAAAGGGGTTGATCTCCGCAAAACAAGCATCTGAGCTCCTGTATGGGGGCGCGATCGCCGCCTTACCGAGAACGTCCTACAGTGCCTCTGGTACCCTTCTCTCCGTAACCGAAACGGGTCAGTTTAGACGCGGAGACCCGGCACAATTGGAAGCCCTCGAGCCTTCAGCAAACGGAAGACCTCGCGATGATGTGTATACGCTCGTCGACACCGTATCGGCTACGATTTATTATTTCCGCGCGGAACGCCCGCCGACAGTATGCCTGTATACGGGCCGGGAATCGGGGATGGGGAGATTCGTGTTGTGCAGTGAGCGCTGTGCGGTCAACGAGCTGCACAAGGAGACAGTTATCAGGATGCCATGGTACATCAGTCAATCCATGCGTGCCTGCGACTGGGTTGCGCTTGGTTGAATGTGAGATTCTCTCTTTTGTTTGTTCAGACACGTAGAATGATAGCTTCGCGAGACTTGGAACGGTAGGCCCGGCGTAGTATGCTATGGTGGTAGTAGCCAGTAGCCTTGTTCGCTGGAAGATTAGATCGTAATATCTACACTTTTGCCCCCTCGCGAAACACGTGATGTTCATGTGACCTAGAACGCACCCGTTCAACACTCTGGTTTGTTTATCTACGCCATGACCAGGGAGTTGCAATCGAAAGATCTTCAAGAGTGCATGTAAGGATCAATCTTACCATTGAACTCAATAATCACGAGCATTGATCTTGAACAGAAATCTCATACGAGAGATGACAATAATTATCGACCCGGGTGACGACTACCTCACGATCACTGCCGCTGAGGAGCAGATGAAAGTCAACTATGCCAAAGCCAAGAAAGAGAATGACGATGCATATGTTAACCTTAAAAGTGTGTGATACCTTGACAACGCTATTATGCCGTGAGGTCGTAACTCGACAGCTCTCGCTCGTTCGTTGGATGCGGCCCGGAAATCTTCGACGCGGCCGACCAACGTCCCGACGGTGGAACAACATGCTTCGCGATTGAATGAACTTGACACGTCGCGTATATCCCTTGTGAAGGCGATTCGGGACGCTGAAAATTCGTTGGCTAGCAAGGAGGCAGAGCTCGCTATGCTGAAGGATACCACGCGAAAGCTAGAGGAGTCTGATCCAGCCCAGGACCACCAGCGCGAATTGGATGGCTTAGTGTTAGTTCGTGCTGGGATCAGGTAGATTAACCTGCTGATGCTCCTTTACCCAGGCTACGTCTAAAGGTATACAAAGGAATGGGCTTTGAACCTATACTACACGCGGACGGGCGAGTGACAAAGATGCTTATTCGTGAGTGGCCAACCTTGTAGGACCCCACACTGCTGTGAAAGTATGATCAGGTGGAGAGTCCGGTGATGTTCATTGTGCGATACCCGATGCAAATACCTTCCAAGAAGCGGAGCTTGCTTGGAACTTGGCAACTTCGTGACTTTGATAGAACCTGTCAAGTTATCGTCATCTGACATACATACCCTCGTTCCAGTGCATCTGGTATTCTCCATGACATGGAATCGATCTCAATTGTCTCGTTATTATAAAGGATCATAAAGTAGCCATACGGCGAAAGGGACCAGCGTGGAGCTCGAGAAAAGCTAAGCGTAACACTTATATACGTGCATGCACACCGTTGCCGCATAGGGGCGATCAAAGGTGGTACAGGGAACGGCGACGTCGTGGAGCACAATCACCAAGCAAGAGAGCGAGAATCAAGACAGGGGGCAGGAAGCCGTTCAAGAGCTCGAAGGCGACACAGGACGTTAGATGCGAAAGAAAAGGAAAAGATCCGGATAGACGGGAAATGCAACACTCTGAGAGCATAAGGGACGAAGTGGAGAGGAAGAGTACTTGCTCTCCACTACGGGGGGATGCAGCAAGAGAGGGAGCGCGAAGCGGTCGTCACGGTGGAGCACACCCACCACGCACCCTTGGCATACGGGACACAATAGACACCGAATCCCGCTCTTTACCTATAGACTATAGAGATAGATGTGTAGGTGAAATACAGTTCTTGTCGAAATGCTCTCCAGTATGCTAGAGTGGGTACGAGATGCAGAGCCAAAATGTTCCAAGTTATCTACTTTACCTGTAGCGACATCGATGACAACCGTCATACATCATGATCACCCTCGTGCAAGGGTATTAGCAGCTCGATCAGCGTGACTAAATTTCGCTCAGCCAAACCCTGAGTTGTTTGGCAAGTCTCTTGGCAGTGACCTCCAGCTTCTCGTCCCTTGTCCTCGCAACCTCCACGATTGTCCGCTTTCCAGTTGTGCTGGTTAATACAAGCCCTGCCTTTCTCGGAGAAAATGACACGGAAAGCATAGAAAACGAGAGGGGAGCAAGTCCGGAGGAACCCCTGCGGTGGTTTGCTGGGCGGCTTGAACTAATATCATTGAGGTGAGAACCGGAAGCAGCCGATGATGAAGAGACGCCAGGTGTGTTTGTGTGGATCACGCCTTCCCGGAGACCATAGTGGCGCACCAGGTCCTCCAAACGGCTGCGTGGCTGCATGAGATCAAAGAGGTCCCTGAACGACTCTTCACGTTCAAGGTGAAGTTCGGTGTCATCCAGCATGACGTCCTCGCGCACTTTGAGTGCGCTGAAGAGATCAAGGATCTGTGTCTCGCGTTGTATTGTCTCTACGGGGCCAGCTGGGGATGAGGTTGAAGAAGAGAGGGGAAACGGATCAGACGTGTACGGGGGACGGATAAGGGACTCGTAGGAGGGCAAGTAAGTGGAGCGCAAAACGTGCATGCAAGCTAACGGGTATGTGAGATTCTGATCATCGATTTCAATTGATAGGTAATATACTTACCAATGTAAAACGACTTGTTCACCAACCGAAGTTGGTGCGACAACCAGTAGAGTGTCTTGCGCTGACGCTCAGGTTGACTCGCATCTCTCCCAAGCGCCCGAGGAAATGTCATATATACGATCTTGAGGAGCAAATGTGAGGGTAGCGTGGCAAGGGTTTGGTGGTGCCGGTCGCCAGGAAACGGCGGTGGGGCGAGCGAACTAGCTCTACTGTAAGGTGGTGGAGGAATCATGCACTTTTCGTCGAGAATAACCATGGCAAAGGTCGTTCTCAGATGACTGCTTTATAATGACAAGTGTGGGTGATCCGGGAGATATCCGAGCAAGGTTATTCCTAGAGGGGGTCAAACTGGCAGCGGCGCAGCAGTAGAATGGCGTTGGTTGTGTCCAGGCACGTCTCGCACAGCGAAAACACCCGTGCGGGGAACGTGTGACAAGCTGTCGTGCCTTGATGGTAGTCAAACGTGTTTGGTAATGATCGTACATTGTCATCTTTATCGTTCAACTACATCGACAAAAGATGCCACGGAGAGCACGGATACATTTCGTGTCTTTGAAATCTTCTCTCGTGAATCTACCCATCTCAATTTATGGACCTCTCCTCGAACGATCCATAGTGCGTGCGTGCATCGCGCGACTACCTCGTAAAGCGACCGTCTGACGTTCAACAGCGGCCACAAACGCTTGCCGTACACTTGAAACGCACCTCTCAAGCATCAAAGGTCGAGGCTTATGTAGGATGGACCGGAATGGCGTCTTCTTCTTCTCTCGCCCATTTCAATGCCGACACGCGAGAAACCGCGTTCGAGACGATCGAGATCGATCCTCAGTACGCGCAAGGCCTTGGGTTCACAGAGAGCGACATTGTGCGTCTGCTGTTTCTCAAGGAAAAGCCTTCTGATATCGTTTCCTGCAGGTCGAGATTGGCCTGCTGTATGATCTGCCCTATGCCTCCTCAGTGGGAACCGAACCTCTCACCGCAGACGACTGGGAAATCATCGTGAGTCTCAATATTGATGCTACCTCTGTGCTTGTCACAACTCGTGCAGGAAATTCATGCTTCCCATGTCGAGTCAACTCTACTGTCCCAGGTTCGGGTCGCAAAAGTCGGTCAAGAAATCGACGTATGGGTTCTGGGACGCACAAGAGTTCGTCTCCTTGTCGGTATGTTGTACTGCTTAGTCACGTGTTCTTCCGCCAACTTCCCCAGTCTCTTTGACTCCGTCAACCAAGGGCAATGCAGCCCTCCTAACAACCGATAGTGAAGTCAGCGTCGCGCCGAAAACGCATGCTCGCCAAAAGGCTGTCGGGAGTACCCCGTCCAGCGCTGCTCAAGATGCTACGGCCAAGAAAGAGCCCGGGCAAGGATCGCCACCCGCGACTGTATTGAGAATTTTGCCCACTCGCCTACTCGACCGATTTTCACCCTCGTTGACTTGTTATAATCGATCGGAAACACTAGCATATATTCATCCCTATATATTTGCCAACCTTGCGCAGTCGCGATATCCATTGAAGGCTGACATGAAAGACGTCTTTCTCAAGTTCTCGTATCGGTTTCTGGACCCTCCACAGAACCCGCTCGAACCGCCCCGGAATGATAATGCAAATGCAGAAACGCAGGAGCCTATTGCGCAGGTTCTCCACCCAGGAGGGAAAGGCGAACCTCCTGGCACAGAAAAGACGCCATCAAACGTGTCCACGGAAAAACACCTGTTAGTAGGATGGTCTGAAAAGGTCCTAGAAAGTCATGTGTACTTTCCGTACGGGTTAGAAGGTGCTGGTGACTGGCATTGGATTCAGTGAGTGAGATCTTCTCATAATGGTATTGTCAAACGTTCGTATTAACGTTGGCAACAAAGTATCACTCCAACGGGAGAGCGAAAGATGTTTTCAGAAATCTTTGTTGATCTCCCTCATGATCTTGACGAGGCAAAACAATTGTGAGTACATCGGCTAAGAACGTATGATGGAGCACCCACAGACTAAAACATATCGATGCAAGCCAACCGCCCTCGCCCGCAACTGCACTGTCTGGCGTGCGAGAAATCCTTGAAGAAGGCACCAAACAACTTCTCGCCAATTTTACTCTCCATTCTCTTGAAAAAAGGGTGCAGGGAAGTGAGTAACTCGTTGATCAAACACGTTCTCTCAACACATCACCGCAGTATCTGCCATCCTCTTGACCGGAAGACGAGGTGTCGGAAAGACCTCGGTAGCCCGAGAAATCGCGAGGCGGCTTGAGGAAGGTACTCTGACGTACGCATGTACGGCCTCAACCACTCTCTGCCTTGGTTTGATACTAATCGGCTGTAGACACCCACTACATTGACTTTGCGCTCTACACCGAGAAACCTGTAGCGACCTTGAAAGCCCTTTTCCGGTATCTATATGAAGTTGCAGCATGGCATCGTCCGACCGTACTCATATTCGATAACCTTGACAAAGTATTGAAGGCAGAGGTCGAGGCGAGCGGTTTCCGCGTTCGTAGTTTGACCTGCGTGTTGACGATCAATCGCGAATTACTAGCACACTGATTCGTTTCGCTCTCGCCATATCACAGAGCTTTTCATTGCTCAGTATTCTTCCGGGGAACGCATGATACCCTCAAATTTTCGTGGGATAGTCATGATCGGGACCGCTGAATCACAAACGAGTCTGCATGCCCTCGTGCATACATTACATATATTCCAGGATGTGTTCCACATCCAATCCCCCAACAAGGATGCGCGCAAAGAGGTCAGGAGGCTTTCATAAAAACGGCTTGAAGATGTGACCAAGGCTAACTTTCTCATCAGATATTGGCAAACTTGGTGGAACGACTACGCATTAATTCGCCTGGCGTTATCATAGATCCCGACGATCCGCCAAACTATGCTATGGTTGCGACGCATACAGAGGGTTATTCTCCTGTTGATCTACGGGATCTTCTTACCCGTGCAGTGCAACAAGGTGCTAGCCATGCGTTTCTGAAACACGGAGCGGGAGCACCCGAAGTAAGCATGTTGATTTGAACTGGTAACCATCGTGGATCTAACAGATATACCAGATTGGTTTGTCCGCCGCTGATTTTTCGAGTGCACAGGTGGATTTCGTTCCCCATTCTTTACGTGATATCCCCCTTCAGAAGTCAAACGTGGAATGGGCTGACATTGGAGGTGAACCTGGATCAGTTTCCGTTATGATCGTGTTTGTTTACTTTTATTCCAGGGCTGAAACATGCCAAGCGTATTCTACGAGAAACGCTCGAATGGCCCACCAAGTATGCGCCGTTGTTCAAGCAGTCACCCCTGCGATTACGTTCAGGGTAGGCTGGCAAAAGCAAAGTCCGCGTGCCGTCATTTACATCGAAGCAGGTTATTATTGTATGGCTATCCAGGGTGTGGCAAGACACTTCTCGCCTCTGCTGTGGCCAAAGAGTGTGGATTGAACTTCATTGGGATCAAAGGCCCTGAGCTCTTGAACAAGTATATCGGCGCGAGTGAAAAATCCGTGCGTATGGACTGAAACGGATTCCCTATTTTATTCCTTCATTTACTTGTCAGGTTCGAGATATCTTTGAACGAGCGTCCTCTGCGAAGCCGTGCGTCCTGTTCTTTGACGAGTTCGACTCCATCGCTCCCAAGAGGTTCGTCTGTCTTTATCCTAAGCACGGCACATTTGCTCATGTTCGTGATTTTCAGAGGGCATGACAGCACGGGCGTGACCGATCGTGTGGTAAACCAACTCCTGACTGAGATGGACGGCGCTGAGGGCCTGACCGGAGTATACGTTCTCGCAGCGACAAGGTGGGTATCGAATCTATTCAGCTGCAACAATCTAACCTATTATGCTAGTCGACCTGATCTCATTGACGCTGCCCTCCTTCGTCCCGGTCGTCTTGACAAGTCTGTCCTATGTGACATGCCCAACGAGGAAGACCGAAAGGATGTAAGCGATGTTCTCTCTGTACGTCATTGATGAGCTAACCACAGCAGATTTTGCAAGCGGTTAGCCGCAAGGTAACCTTGGGACAATCCGTCAATTTTGAAGAAATTGCTCGATTGACCGAGGGGTACTCAGGGGCCGACCTTCAGGCCCTAATATATAATGCACATCTTCAAGTTATACATGTGACCATCGACGCAATGTCGACCAAACGGCAAGGACAAGAAGAGGAGAAACAGATCCAATATGTCACACTTGGCGCTACTGATGGGCAAGGGATTCTTTCCAGGACAGAGGAGTCTGCACTGCAGAAAAGAGTATGCGATTTTGGTGCCTTGTTCGGAAGGTAAACTCATGTCGGAATCTGTAGCTTCGACAGATAGTGAGCTCCAAGACCACTGTCGACACCGAGAAGAAACCAGCCGACACACCTAAAAAGGTTTGCTCTGCATTTCTATTGCATGGGGGCGACTGCTTAACGGTGTGGTGCCAGCATGAAATCACCCAAGCCGACCTTTTGCAGGTACTGCAGACCACACGGCCGTCTGTTTCCCGAGACGAGCTGGGTCGTCTAGGCAGGATGTGAGTGTCTAACCAACATGCCGTACAAGATCCGGTGCTTATGCGGTGGGGACCCAGATATAGTGGTTTCGTATCAGATCGTAGTCAAAAGAAAACAGCATTCCCGGCGCCACCCGCCCCTGGCGGTGTCGGCTCCCGTGCGACTCTTGGATGAGAGGCGGATGTGGTGGTTATTACATTGACAACATACTCAACATTTCCCATCCCGTGATATGCCACTGTTTTTCTGAGCAAGCCTGCTGCTTTTGGTTGCTTTTCGTGATATTGCGCGTGCCGTGGAAGGCGCGGATGAAACGAGGCAGCAGGCGAGGCAAGGTCGTAAATATGGGGGTGCCGCAGCCTTTCGGGGTCCTTTCGGAGAGGACCCCAGGGTGTGAGAGCGAGGGTTTATTAACAACCAAAGTGATCCCCCCTCGCAGAAGAGCGAAACACTGGAAATTTTGTTACTTTATAATGGTTTCTTCGAAAAGACATCAGAAACATGGCAAAGCACCGTTACAAAGTGCGTTTCGTATTGCACGATGCTGCAATATTTGTTGTGTTGCGCAGATCATTGACACAACCTCATCGAGCAGTGAGGACACGCACGACGAGGTCCAAAGGCAGGGTCAGTCTCCACGTTCCACTTATGAGGATGGTGGTAGTCAGCTCATTTCTCCGTTTCGATCATATCTTTATGTTTTTCCCCATTAGCCCCTCGCCGATCCCGAGCAGAACACCCAGCAGCTGACCGAGCAGCTGCGCTCCTTGGGGCTGTACGCGGCGCACACCCTGGGAGACGGCAATTGTCTATTTCGTGCATTGAGCGATCAACTTTACGGCTCCCCTTCACA
>JBBPLN010000611.1:0-16306 GCA_038089815.1 Sutorius eximius | reverse complement strand
ACTTCAGGTTGGATATGGAGCATTTTAAGTTGCGGGCTTCTAGCCACACCTTGTCACCCTTTTTGAAGGGAGTGAATTTGCCTCAAATATGGGGGGCCATTGTCTGTCGTGCTAGTTCGTGTGCCGCCAAGGCTTCGTCTCTGGCTGTGGTGAGGGTCTTAAGATGGGTTTCTATGGCGGGTATTTCAGTTTCGGCAATAATAGTAGGTAGGGCGCAGGGTTCATATCCCATCATGAGATAGAATGGAGATTGATTAGTGACGGAGTGGGGTTAGTGATTATGGGTGAATTTGGCGTGGGAGATATGTTCTGACCACGCGGTGGGGTTTGCGCCACAGAAGATCCCGAGGTAAGTTTCGACTTCTTGGTTGACGCATTCCGTTTCTCCATTGGTTTGTGGGTGGTAGGCGGTAGAGAGGGTGATGTCATAGTTGAGGAGTTTTCCTAGTTCTCTGGCTAGGATGGACGTGAATTGTGGTCCTCAATCTGAAATGATTTTATCATAGAGGCCAAAGCAAAGGTAAACTTTATGGAAAAAGAGCATTGCGATCCCTTCTGTGGTGACAGTCTTCATAGTAGGGCAAAGAATTACCCCCTTCGTAAGGCCATGGTCCACCACGACCAAAAGAGAGTTGAAGCCGGCGGAGAGCAGGAGATCAGTGATGAGGTCACATGAGATCTGTTGGAATGGGCAAGAGGCATGGGAGCGGATGGGAGTGAGCAGGGGAATGGTGGGGTGTGTGTTGGCCTTGTTTTGCTGGCAAATGGCACAACCTTCGATGTAGCGGCGGATGAACTGGGCAAGGCCGGGCCACTAGAACTCGGAGGTAACAAGTTGACAAGTTTTGAGAATGCCTGGATGGCCAGCGGAGTCATGGTCATGGCAATGGGCAACAATGGAGCGATGAAGTGCGTCGTCAGGGGGGATGTAAACACGACCTTTAAATGTGAGAATGCCAGCAGCATACTGCCAGTCGCTGAGGTGGGAGCAGAGGGTAGGGGATATGGATTTGTTGAGACTTTGGAGGGTGGCAAGGATGAGCAGGTCGGAGGAGGAGGCCGACTTGACGTGTTCGGCAAGGGTGGCGTCGATAAGGTTAACGAAGAGGGCTGGAGGGAGAACAGTGACAGAGTCGTTGTTGGTATCGTTAGCGGGGATGTGGTCCGGGCGACGGGAGAGGGCATCAGGGCTGGAAAGGAGTTTCCCTGTGACATGCATAATGTGAAGGTCGAACTCAGAGAGGTTGAGGAGCCACTGGGCTTGTCGGCGGTTGAGGTGTTGGGGTTGGCGGAAGTAGGTAAGGTTTTTATGATCAGTGAAGACTTGGACAGGAAAAGGGGAGTCGCGGAGGTAATGACACCAGGAGTGGAGGGCACAGAGGATAGCAAAAAGTTCGTGATCATAGACATCGTAGTTTCGTTCTGTGGATGAGAATGCCTGAGAGAGGTAGGAGCAGGGGCGCCATTCGCCATCTGTGTTGGTTTGTAAGAGGATGCCACCGGAGGCCCATTTAGAAGCGTCCGTGGCGATGGCGAAAGGATGGGTAGGGTTGGGGAGATGTAAGACCGGTTTGGCCAGGAAGAGCGCTTTAAGGGCGTCAAAGGACCCCTGGCATGAGGGAGTCCAATCCCAAGGGTGTGACTTCTTGGTCAAGTCAAGAAGGGGGCGTGCAACGTTGGAGAAGTTGGGGATGAAGCGGTGGTAGAAGTTGGCAAAGCCAAGGAAGGAACGCACATCGTGGAGGCGAGATGGCATTGGCCACGAAGCAATCCTGTCAAGTTTAATGGGGTCCATGGTGATCTGTCCTGGTCTGATGATCATTCTGAGATATTCAACTTTGGAGGTAGTGAAAGTGCATTTCTCAAGTTTGAGATGGAGGTCGAGTTCCCTCATTCATTGAAGAACTCGTTTAGTACGTGCCTCATGAGTGGCCTGGTCTGGGGAGAAGATGAGGAGGTCGTCCATATAAATGACAACCCATCCCTCGGCGATCATGTCATGGAAAGAGTCGTTCATGAAACGTTGGAAGGTGGCCGGGGAGTTGGTTAGACCAAAAAACATGATGGTCGGTTCATAGAGTCCTTTGTGTGCGATGAGGGCCGCCTTCCACTGATGTCCGTCCTTAATGCGGACATTGTTGTATCCCCAGCGTACATCGAATTTGGTAAAGAGTTTTGCATCGTGGAGTTTATCAGTGAGGTCGGAGATAAGAGGTAGGGGATAGGCGTCGTGGACAGTATGTTCATTGACGTAACAGTAGTCCTGGCAGGGATGGAGTTTTCCATCCTTCTTTTTAACGAAGAAAAATGGTGACACTTGAGGCGAGTTTGAAGGATGGATTTTTCCGGCACGTAGGTTTTCTTTGAGGAATTCCTCGGTGGCTTGGCGTTCTTGCGGAGATAACGGATAGACTTTACTAATCTTTGGGGAGAATGACTCGTCCAGGTTGATTTCATGGTCGTAGGGCCATGACGGTGGGACATGTTCGGTTGCCTCTTTAGAAAATACAGAGGCGAAGTCAGTGTATTCTGGAGGCAGTGTCGCTTTCGGCTTGGCCTTGTTGGCTTCTGTGGCAAGTTCTGTGGCGGTAGTAAGCTGGGCTATTTGGGCCGACGGGATGAAGCGGGATCTGCAGTGTATTACATGGTGCATGAGGCAATTGTCAAGGGCGTGTTGGGAATAAAGCTGAGAGAGGGTGGGTTTGGCATCTTCGTCCATGTCAAGGTAATCGTATAGTCTGGCATCCCAGACGGCATCTACGTGGTGGTGGTGAAGTTCCTTTTTGGCGAAGGTCAGTTTGAGGCGTAGTTTGTTTCTTTGTTCGTTGACGGAATGTTCCTGAAACAGGAGTTTGGATTGGTCTGTCGATTTGTTGATGGTAAGGGAGTTGCCAGCCCAATCAATGGCGGGGTTGGCTAGACGGAGCCAGGGGTGTCTGAGGATGACGTTCTCTCGTCCACAGTTGATGAGGTAGAAGGTTACTTGATGGGTGATTCCTTCAACGTTGACGAAGAGGGTGGCAGAGAATTTGTTTCCCCTGCTTTGTTATGGGAACTATCCACATTATGAATGTGGAGGGGTTCTTTGAGGCGAGTGGTGGGAAGTCGATGCTTTCGAGCAAAGCCCCAATCGAGGCAGTTGATATCTGCACCGCTATTGATAAGGGCGCAGGTGTCGACGACTTGGAGAGTGTGCGATGGTACCATGAGTTGAACAGGGATTTGAATTCCTTTCGTAGACGAGGGTACAAGTACACGAGCACATACTGGGGAAGGGGAGTCTTGTGTCAAACGAGATCCCCTTTTTAAAAATCCTTTTTAGGGATGGTGAATCTAACCCTCCTAATGGTGAGTCCTTGGTCTTCTTCGTCATCCTCAACTTCCTTTAAGGCAGGGATGTCTTCTTCAGTGGCAACGCATTGAACGTGTGAGGTTTTCCTCAGCTGGGTCGGGGTGGTGAATGCCTTGCAGTCCTTACTTCCATGCCCAGGTTTGTGGCATTGGAAGCAAAGTTTATCTTTGATGCACTGAGCTCTTTCCTCGGTGGTGAGTTTGGCAATGTGAATGACATCGACGTCCATGGCATTGGGGTCTTTTTCCTTTCTAGGACAAGGTGTAAAAGCGGGGGTGTATGGCGTGGGGCCTGCGTGTTTGCGGGAGGTCTTGATGGCGCGAGATTGTTCATCGGCATCCCACTCTCAGGCAGCTTCTTCGTACCATTTGACAATGGTAGTGGGGGTGGGTTGGAGGCGGTTCACGTTCCGCATGATCCATGGTGGGATCCCGTGAGTGTAGTATCCTATGAGGGCGCTATCTTCTGTCAGTCCGGCTTCGGCCACCTTGTTCTGGAAGTTGGCTGTGTATTCTGCGAGTGAGGGTTCCCATCTTCCTTGTCCTTTGCTTTCCATCCTGATAATAGAGAGCCAGTGGACAGCAGAGGTGACAGTGCCTTGTTGCTTGAAAGCTTTGAGGATGTCTTTGATGAATTTTTCGAAGGTGCCGAGCGTGACGGTGGTACCGGATATGGCCTTCTTTCGGAAGGTGGCGGCCCAGGCAAGAGCCGATCCGTCGGTCATGTAGGAGAGGGTGAAAGCGATACGCTTTTCATCCTTATTATAGACAGTGGCATTGACGTGAAGGTAGAACTGCACAGATGCGATCCATGCTTCAGCCTTTGCGCGATCGCCATTAAAGGCGTCTGGTTGTCCGAGACGAAGTTCAGTGGGTTTGGAGGTCATGCTTCCGGATGGCAGTGTGGGTGGGTTGGTTACTAAGGATGTTCCTCCTGCTGTGACGATGACGGGGTTGCGGATCGAGGTGGGGGCGGTTGATCATGGGGTTTGGAGTGCCCGAGTGTATGGGTGTTGAGGGACGGTACGAGTAGGAGTAGGTGATGGAGGGGTTGGAGCACGAGGGAGGGTAAGAGAGGCTGAGAGTTCGTGGGCGAGGTCGGTAGTTTCTACCTGTCCCTCAGGGGTGTGTAGCGTCTCGTCAGGGTCTTCTACTGGCGAGGGGGAATGAGGGGGTGATCTGGAAGAGTCCGAGGCGGGTGCGGCGGGTTCACGAGGGCGTCCCCAATGGGGGTTGGTAGGCGGTTGGCGGGATATGGTGGTGGCGTATAACGGTGATAGCTGCTAGAAGGAAAGCTAGTTCCTTTGTTATGCTTGGCCCTGGTGGGGATGAGCATAGCCTCTGTAAAACAAAGCGATTGGTAATGAGGTGCCAAAGGGGAATTGGCTTAGTGCATTCGTGGTTGAACAAGGAGTTCCTTGGCGAGGAACAACGAAGGTGAGACTGATGCTGGCCTTCCCCTAGAACTGCGGTCTAGGTTGGTGGACTCTGACCTGGAAGTCGTGGGCGACGAGAGGAGGAAGCGAGTTGTAGATGTTATGGGTGGATGAGTAGGCCAGCCTCACATGGCTAGTCCTAAAGTCCCTTTTTTCATTTTTAATCTCTGACAGGAATCTCCGGGATCTCATCTTGATTCGATCTGATCTAATTAATCGTGGCAGATCTCATCACCACACTCTTCTCTTCCATTCTCTGCCACCACCTCATTGCTAACGCGCCGCATTCATCTCCGTTACATACTTCCATTCCACATGCGGCCCATTCCTTTATTTAGTCATACTTACTCCCACACCTGCCCTGAGGTAACACGTGCCATGTATGTATATAAGTAGTTCACTGAGGACCTTAAGTCCCCAGTTTGATATACTCAACTTTACTCCTCATTACTCTGGCAACGGCCTAAGTAGGGATCTCCACATTGAGCATTACGCTCGGAGAGTACCGACACGTCTTCAACACATGTAGCAAGCGCTGCGCTTTGCAATTGCTGAGTCCTCATCTCACATCTCCTCACCATCAACGTTATCGCCTCCACCTCATTCCGTCTACCGCGCCCCTAGCTTGCTTCAGTAGATTGCACGAAGCAGTAGATATGACAGAGGGGAACTAGCTTGGCCTGAAGTAGTTGAAGGGCCAAGGTTTAAGTACTATGCTGGGCAAAGGGTTTTGTGGTTAAAGGGAGCAAAATGAAACACAGCCTAGGAAGGTGGTGCGAAAGGTAGCAAAATGAAGAACAGCTTGCGAAGGCGGTGCGAAGAGTGACAATCAAGATATACCTGAGATACTGGTAAATGAGAACATGAGGCTATGTAAAGAGAATAGCCTTAGGAGGCGGTGTCCGTAATGATGAAGGATAATCCTGGGGGAATCCCGGGCGAGGCTATGGAAAGAGTCACTAGCGAAACAAAGCAGGTAGAAGTATATCGTAGGAAAAGAAAAGTGTACCTGGCAAACCAACTCGTAACAATAGCCCTCTATTTGCTTTTGGGTTGTTTCACTACTGATGGCCAAGGGTGAAGGTCCAGGCTTGATACCAGACAGTGAAGATCCAGGCTTGATACCAGATGGTGATGTGACGATCATAACATCCTCATGACTGAAGGTTGACTAGGATGAGAAGATGCATTGAACAAGGATATGATGGTACAAAGTATGCTGTATAATATAGGGAGATTGAGGTTAAGCAATCTACTATGAGAAGCAAAGGTATATATACTATAAGTGAAAGGTGCTGACTAAGTGGTATAAATGTGGAACTATGCCAGAGTGGTCAAGGGTTAGGAACATGTGTGTGCAAAGTGTGATAAGCATGAAGGAAAGATACATGTGGGTGCCTTCTGATGAGGCAGGCTATCTGTCTGATAAAATGTCAGCAAAGGTGACTAAAGATAAGTGCAATACAAAGGGAACGGATGATGCATCAAGTAGGGATCCATAGGGCATAGGGCATGAGTGAGGATGCATGGCCTGTGAGCCGTCTGATAAGATGTCTGGTGGAGCCCAGGGTCAAGGGCACAAGGAAGCCTAGGGTAGAGGGCACAGAGGTAGAGAACCACTGTGATGAGGAAGGTGGGTGATGAGGAAGTAGTGGTAACAAGGAAGGCATGGTGCTTCTGTAAGATGGAAGTGAGATGATGAGGAAGCCAAAGTGACAAGGTGCCAGAGTGATGAGGTGATGAGGCAACAAGATGATGAGGAGCCGAAGTGACAAGGTGGCGGAAGATGATGAAGTGCTGAATATGGCATGAAGGGGTTGCTGGGAGAGTGACTATTACACAGTCCTGTAGTGAAACAAGAGAGGGATCCAGAGGACAAGTCAACTGTGAATACTGGTGAAGGTACATAGGGTTGTCAAGGCAAGGGTCAAAGTAGTCACATGATCAGGGAGTCACAAGGGAGAGCACATGATCAAGGAAAAAGACAGGGGCATATGCTGATCATAACATTCACCATTATTCACACCCTCCATTCATGGTGCCACTACCTTCATGACTCCCCTTTTCCTGTCCAGGTCTTCACTAACCACAAAAACCTCACCTACTTCCACCAAGCACAACACCTCAATTGCCAACAAGCCTGCTGGCTCCTTGATCTCTTGAAATTCAACCTCTGCATCATCCACTGCCTGACCATGCCACCACTGGACACCCCAGCATGCTCAAAACCCAACAGTTGGTTACCTCCAAACTCTGGTGGCCTGGCCTGGCCCAGTTCATCCACCAATATGTTGAAGGTTGCACAATTTGTCAACAAAATAAGGCCAATACACATCCAACCACCCCACCTCCTCACCCTCTTTGCTTCTCCATGTCTTGGCCCTTTCAGCAGGTCTCCTGTAACTTCATCACCAACCTTCCTCTTTTTGGCAGGTTTGATTCTCTTTTGGTCATGGTGGACCATGGTTTTATGAAGGAGGTGATTCTTTGCCCAACCACTAAAACAGTCACCACTGAGGGCATCACCACCCTTTTCTTTCACAAAGTCTACCTCTGCTTTGGTCTCTATGACAAGATCATCTCTGACAGAGGCCCACAATCCTTGCCAGAGAACTTGGAAAACTCCTGAACTATGACCTCACCCTCTCCTCTGCATACCACCCTCAGACCAATGGGAAACTGAATGGATTAACCAAGAAATCAAAACCTACCTCCACATTTTCTGCAGTGCAAACTCCACCTCCTGGGCCAAACATATCACCCATGCTAAATTTGCCCACATTTACTACCCCCACTCTGTCACCAACCAAACCCTCTTTCATCTCATGATGGGATATGAACCCCAAGCCCTTCCCACCATTATCACTGAAACAGAGATGGCTGCAGTTGAAGCCCACCTAAAAACCCTCATTGCCACACAAGATGAAGCACTCGCCTCCCACAAACTCACTTGACAAGTCATGGCCTTCCACATTCACAGAAAGTTCACTCCTTTCAAAAAAGAAGATAAGGTGTGGCTTGAAGACCACAACATTAAACAGTTGATTTCCAACCCAAAGTTCACCACAAAATGGGAAGGACCTTTTACCATTACCCAGGTACTGTCCCTGGTGTCTTACAAAGTCCAATTACCTGCTACATGGAAGATTCACCCCATGTTCCATGCTTCCCTATTATCTCCTTATTGTGAAAACCTTATCCATGGACAGAACTTCCCAGCTCCACAGCTGGGCCTTATAGAAGGCAAAGAAGAATACAAAGTTGAGTGGATGTTAAAATATTGTGGCCCTTCTAACAACCACTCCTTTCTGATCCAATGGAAGGGATACTCCATGGAGGAAGACTCATTGTCCTCAGAGTGGGACTTGAAACATTCAAAAGATGCCCTCAATGATTATAAAAGAGTTCACCCTTTGACCTTCACCCCCAACTGCCCTCTCACCACTACCACCACCTCACCACATCCAACCTGAACTTCTATGCAATGCTATGGCCAACCAACTCGCTAGTTCACCTGTTCACCTTACTGTTGCTTTACCTGATAGCTCAATTACTGATGTGTCATCTCTTGCTGCTACTTCATCAGCTCTTTTATCTCTTCCTCACCTAGAACCCATTTCCACCATCACCACATCCAGCTGGGCCCACTCTGCACTTGACAAAGAAGTACCACCCATCTCCCTCATGTCCACCACCTCCAAACCCCTCCCTAGATCACCCCCAGTCCTCTCTGTACACATCCCTGGCTTTGCCCATAATGTTCAACAGGACTTCCCAGACATCAAGTATCTCTGTCTCCTACACACCTATTTAGCAGACTCCCACATGGCTAGACCTATCAATGCCCACTTAGACATGGGCTCACCCTTCCTTGTCCTATACAAAGCCTTTTTACAGGTCACTCATCTCACTCTGCTTGCTACCCAACTTTACATGACCCCTTGAGCCATTGCATCCATTGTGGCTACCATGATTGAGGACATCCAAAGTAACCTCACCAGCACCCTTTCCTCCCTTGCATTCCAGTTGGAATTCGGGGAGTTTCTACAGGACATTGATTGCTATCTTAAGGACCTTGCCCATCATCACAACAGCAGTATTGCTTCTTTGGTTGGTTCATTATCCACCTTCAGCAGGCCCACCTTGTCACTGGGCAATAACTTTTGTACCTTATCTACCCCTATTCTAGGGTCAGATATCCTAGATCACTAGACTTGATGCCTCACTCAAGGCTAATGATGTACCTGAGTCATGCCTGAGTCATGCCCACCACTATCACCACTTAGGTGCCTGGGCATTCCAGTCAACATGTGACTTGTCTCATGACTATTCTGGCCCAGATCTGGACTTCACATGCAGGACATGCATGATCCCATCAGATCTGGCATTAGATCTCAGTGATCTCAATTGCCATCAATCCACATGTGCTAGTCACATGCATGCCTATTTATATATAGATCTTCCATTCCACACAGCCTGAAACAACCCCTAAGGTTGACTTGGAGGGTGACTGCTACTTATGTATAGTCTATCCTAGGACTCAACCCCATAAGCTTGACTTGAAGGGAAAATAGCCCAAGTATAATAAGATAAAGTAAAATAATAAAAATTGTTCCTGTTAGGATAGATCCTCAGATAAGACTTGGTGATTCCTCTGCCTTGGAGAGCTTCCCCAGGGGGAAAACCCAAGCAAACTTGACTAAAGTTCCTTGGAACAGCACTGGGCCTTTATACACTATCTACTATGCATATACAGGTATATATCATATCTACAATTGGAGTCCATAGTAGGATACATTAGTATGCCATCTAGATGTCCTTGAGGTTACAGACCACCACCATTCCTTCCAGACTCTCATGTACTCTCTGACAGGAACCCCAGACCTACCACTCCTGTGGAAGACCCAGATGATCCAGTAACCCAACCTGAGGAACAAGAATCGCAAACTCTCACTCATGACCTCTCAGCCACCCTTTCTCTTCCTTGCTCCCCAACTCTGCCATTTCCTACTTCCACTCATACTATACCACTCCACCCCTACCAATGAGTACTTCAAACCCCTGGCCCTAATGTTCTTCCCTCTATCTGAAACCCCATCATTATGACTCTGGCCAGAACTACTTGTTGTGACTGGACCAGGTAGGTTCAGCTGTAGACCTATGATTTCAAACTCTTGCTGTGTTCAGGCTGGCACCAAATGGTTCAAAGATAGAGAGCTGATAAGGAGTGTTAGCAGTTGGGCAAGCATTATCAAGAGCAATAGATATGATTGACAAAGTGAGGACAAGATGCAAGCTATGGTAACCATGAATTAGGTAGATCAAGGTTAGAGCTACCTACATAGAAGTCAAAGGTATATATAGTGTGAGAAAGGTAGCTGACTAAGCTAGGGTGAAGGATAGATCAAAGATAGTCAAAGATATGTAAGAGAAGTGCAATAAGTGTAAAGTCAGGAAGGAACTGTGGTGATATTAAAGAGTAGTGCTTCTGTGAGATGGAAGTGTGGTGATAAGGAAGAGATAGCTTCTGTGATGGAGAAGCCAGAGTGACAAGGAGAATGAGGTGCTGGAGTGACAGGGTGACAAGGTGATAAAAGGAGAGCTTCCTTCTATGGTGTGATGGTCCCTTATGGAAGTGTGACAGTGTCAGCTGTGGAGGACTATCCCACCAATCCTATGACCTCACATGCTGTCACACCTGAATGTTTCAGTCATTGATGATCTCCCCTCTTTTGTCTTGCTTTGGGCTGCCCTTCTCAGAGTTTCATGCTTGTGGCTCATTTGTTCCTGGGGGTTCTCTCTTCACTCTCCCAAATCTGGGTTTTGTTTTGTTTTTGTCAGAGTTGGGGGGGTCAGCTATCTTGATCTTTACTCAGGGCTGGCACATGCTGAGGCCATGTTCTGTTACAAGTGGGTAAACCTGGGATACTTTTCTTTTCTCTTGCCCTACCTTTGCCATGTACTTTCCCCTAGTTAACCTCATCATAGCCTTGTTGGGGATTTCCTTGGAACTTACCTTGTAGCTACAGACACCACCTCCTAAGGCTATTCTCTCATATAGCCTCATGATCCTTTCTTACCATTGCTTTGGTTTGCATTTAAGCTTCATCTTTTGATCATTGTTTTACATTACCTTCATACACTGTGTTTCATTTTGCTGCCTCTAATCACAGCCTGCTGCAAAACTCTTTCTTGCATAGTACTTAGTCTCTCATCCCACTTCTCTTTTTCTTAAGCTAATTCCACTCTGTACTTCCATGCATTGTTTCTTGTGCAATCTATGCTAGCTTCCTCTCCTCACTATGTCCCACGATTTCAAGATCGCCAAGTCACTGCCAACCTTTGCAGCAGTCAAAGGGAAATGCTCTAGATTCAGAGTGACTTTGTGTAACATCTTCACCATTGTACTCCTTGGTCATGTAGGCTTAGCCTTCACATCCCTTATTGCACTTCATTTCAGAGGCTACACTCACCCCTACCTGGGTCAAGCATAACACATTCCCAGTTACTGCTCAGGTGTCCATTTGGGCTCAAGCTCTCAAGCTGTCCATCAAGCTTTGGTCAAGGGCATGCAAGGATGCCTGGCAAGACAGTGTCACAGGCAATATTCAGTTCCTTTTCAAGTGGCATGCTTGTTGGAATCACTTTGTTGATCAGCTTGGAGACTAACAGCACTCACCTTGCCTCTCTCATCAGGCCAGTGTGATTGCACCCTCCTCTGCCATTGATCAGGACTCTGACTCTTTGAATTGGACCTTCAGGGTGCTTGGTCTCCTTGCCCTCCTTGCCTGTATCAGCATGATGTGAGTGTTTTCTGTTGCATGGTAGGTTGGATTGGATTCACTAACAGCTTGCCTGGCATCAGTACTAGACAGGGCATGGTTTCTTGGGCTATGTTTTTACACTGAACTCAGGGGGGCAAGGAGACATGAGCAGTGCAAGTCTATCACCCACAGGCCCACCCTGATCCTGCTGAACCTGTCAGCATGTCCACCCACCCCCAAATTGATCAGACTGCTTGCACTGATCCTCCCACCAGTGGTTGGCACAGCTGGAAGCTTTATTTCTATGTCCTCAGAGACAGACTCTGTTGTTGCTTGCAATGCATCCACTGCTGCCCTGCCAGGTGCTGCTGACCCTATCTTTCCACCAAAGATGAGAATGGCTGACAATGAATTGCAAGCCAGACAGCCAAGATTGGTCATCCTTCCCATGCCTGATAGAATGAGCAAGAATGGAACATATGACATGTAGACATTCAATGTGTGAGTTGAACAGTTGTCCACCTGTGGCTTCATGGTACCTCTCACCATGCCACCATTTGTTGTTACAGCAATGGCCAGCCACATGCATCCCTGCTTTCAGTCTGTGAGATGCCAAGCTTTCAAAGTGTTATAGGGGTATATTTTTCACCCTTATTTCACACAGTCCCATGACCTCAGCACGTCAGTAAACTGCTCCCTCGGGATAGAGTCCCACTTGACTCATTAGCTGCCAACGCCACTCACTCGCCAGTCGTTGCAAGTTGTTGTGCTTTGGATCAAGCCTTATCTTATCTTATCTCGGATCTGCGATCTGATCTCCTTTATTTGTCCTAGTTGACATTATTATAGAGTTCATACTCCGATGTCTAGAATGTCACCACATGCTACGCACACAGGCTAGGGCCAAGGGTAGAACCCTAAGGCTGGGGCTATGCGCTTCTCCTTTCATTTCCATTCACAGCCTCAAAGGCTGTTCTCTTCCATTCCTATGCCTCATGTCTATGCTTCTACTTAATCTCCGCCCCACAGCCTCGAAGGCTATGTATGCTTCCATTCTGATGCACAGCCGATAGCGGGCTGTGTGTCCATTAGTCCATATAGAGTAGTATATCGTTAGATACAATACCAACATGTACAAACTACTGAGTAGTATAAAAGGGCCAAGACCCGCTCCAGTGAACTCCAGTTTAGTTCACTTGGAGTCTTTCCCATAAGCTCCATCCTATACTCTTGAGTTATTAGTCTTGCCTGGCAACCTACAGCTTATCTAAGCTTCTTGGGTTGTTTCACAAAGATTAGGAGTAAAGAACAGCTGGTCCAATGGCTGCAAGAGTTCAGTTCTGGGGGCCAGCAGCACTGGAGAGCAAGGTAAGCAAGGGCCATGTGTTGGAAACTCAGTGATGTGGAAAGGTCACTATATTAGTGTAACTACCTGTTAGAAACTATGGTAGGGTATAAGCAAAGTGATGGAAGGAATGGAGGTATCTAACTCACCTCAGTGATGTGGAAAGGTCACTGAGGTGTATGAAAGGAAAGTGGTGCAAGTTACACCACATGCTTATGTAAGCTGAGTCCGTTTGTATCATACAAATTCCAACACCATGGTCATCCATCCATGATCACTGATCAGTGAATGCTGCCTGCTTTTAATAGCCTTCAGCCTGGGGTCTGTCTCAGCCACAGAAATTCATGCAAGCATGCAGGTATCCTTGGACTGCTTGGTGGCAGGGTCCAGAAGCTCAACAGGGCAAAGACAGAGGTGATGACAGCAATAGTTGCTGAAGTCAGCACAATGGCACCCTGCATCCACACGAAGCTGTCTGAGCAATGGTGGGCTGAGCTGCTGGAACAGTCAAACCCTTTCCAAGCTGTCAAGCACTCCAGAGACATGTGCATGACAGAGAAAGTTGATGACTTGCTCACATGGGTGAGTCTCCACCTCTATCCTTCACTCACCATCACTGCTCACTCAGTGGTCCCACAGGCCATTGACTTCAACCAGCAGCACATATACATTCCACATTAGCAGGCTGCAACCCAGACCTTGGCTGCCCATCCCAGTAATGTCACTCCAGCCTGTCAGTTGTTACGACCAAGGCCTAAGTGGCACTTGGCAAGCCCTAATGACGGCCGAAGGCGAAGATCCGGACTTGATACCAGACAGTAGAGATCCAGACTTGATACCAGATGGTGAAGTGACGATTGTAACGTCCTCATGACTGAAGGTTGACCAGGATGAGAAGATGCATTGAAGCGAGGTACGAAGGTACAAGGAATGCCCTATGATATAAGGGAGATCGAGGTTAAGCAATCTACTGGAGAAGCGAAGGTATATATACAATAAGTGAAGGGCGCTGACTAAGCGGTACGAATGGGGAACTATGCGAGGGTTGTCAAGGGTTAGGGACATGTGTGTGTGAAGTGCGATAAGTGCGAAGAAAGAGACACATGGAGGGTCAGTCTGATAAGACATGAGCCACAGGGACGAAGAGATAAGAGATACAAAGATAATGGATGATGCGTCAAGCAGGGATCTGTAGGGCATAGGGCGCGAGTGAGGTCACATGGCCAGTAGTCTACCTGATGACATCAGGTGGAAGCCCAGGGTGGAGGGCACAAAGAAGCCCAGGGTGACGGGCAAGAGGAAGCCCGGAGTAGAGGGCATGGAAGCAAAGAACCACTGTGACAAAGAAGACGGGTGATGAGGAAGCAGCGGTGACAAGGAAGGCGTGGTGCTTCTGTGAGATGGAAGCGAGGTGACAAGGTGACAAGGTGACAAGGTGGCGGAAGGTACCAAGGTGCTGTTGTGGCATAAAGGGATGACGGAAGGCGACTATCACGCAGTCCTGTAATGAAACAAGAGAGCTCCCTCTGCACAGTTCTGAGAGTTCTTGAACACATGTACCATGATATTCAAGCATATGGAGCTCACCATCCATGTGCCAATAGCTAAGATCCCTACTCCACCAGCATATTGAATCAAAGGGGAGATGGATGCCATACAATCCCTCAATTTGATGTGGGATGACCATTCTGACCACTGGAAAGGAAACTCATACCTCATTCTGGTGGACATGCCTGTCCTGATTTATTACTGGCATGACATATACAGGTACCAATTCCCTGCATGATGGACACTCATCAAGTCACAATGGTTTCAGTGCAAGGTATGGATGTGATTCTCATGTAGACTTGGGCAAGATGGCTGACCACTTTGCAGGCCATTATTGATTGTTATCATTGAAGCACTTCCAAACAGTTCACTGAGACTTTCTGTGTCAACAGACACAAGGTCCATATCACCCAGATTTATGAACAGGTCCATATGGAGCAGAGGGCTGAGGAAAGAGAAGTGGCCACACATGCCCAGAGCAGTTTAGGTGATGTGGTGACCACCTACTGCAAGGGATCAATGATTTATACCACCATGAGTGACCAAGCAATTGCATGCAAGGCAAAGGCATGTGGCTTTATGTTCCCTCCTCAGAAGTCCCCAACTAGATCTATTCCTGACCTGCCTGCTGCAGGTCCTTTGGACTGACTCTGTGCTCTGCTTACATGATCTGGTTTGTGAGTTAAATGATGCTGGAAACAGCATTGGAGTGCTATCATGGGTACAGACTGATATTCTTGCAATGAGCTCTCCTCTCTGGTTCATCTGAGTCCTTTTTGTCCCTCTCTCTCTTTTGGATATGAAGTACTATAGGTGAAAGATCTCTTTTGGTGATCTCACTTTACCTGTTCTGCTAAAGTAATACATAACTCCACATTTAAAGTGGGTGAGCCTAATCTGAGAAGGTAAGTGTAGTGATCTTTAAAAAGGCAAGCACAGGACATTGGGAATATTTGTCAGAGTGGCATTCCAACTGGGGATGCATTGTTTGGATCTATGAATCTTTCTCTCTGAGGATCATTGATTTGGGTTTTATAATCCAGTAGAGCAGATTCCTGATCTATGCCACTGACAAAGACAAGTGGGACTGCCAATCTCAGGCCTAGAACATAGGCTCTGTAGATGTGGGTCCAGTGTACTCCTTCAGGTGCACCTAATAAAGATGGCCTGAAAGAAGTGCTTAATGCCCGTAAGAACTGCTTTGTTCCTAGGCCAAGACATATTGGTATGGGTTGTCATATCACACCCTCTGGATTATTCTTTATATTCAAGGTGCTGTTTTGGAGCTAACTCTGGCAAGGACCCACTTCTAAGGAGACCTTCAGGGTATTGCACTAAATATAACAGGTGAGGAGGAAACTCCTGGCATATAGGGACAGCTGCAAACAGAGCAAGAGTCCAGTAAAAGACAAGTGGCACTGAAGGCCTGGGTTAGCCTTCTATGGTGACACTACTTGCAAGAGAACATGCACTTGCTGAGCATATAGCAGAGGTGTGAGGCAAGAGGTAAAGTGAGGTACCGAAATAGAGTCAAGTTCAAGTGAAACAACTGAAGGAGCACATAAGCATTGTAGGTTGCTCTAGCTCAAACCAATACTGAAGAGTGGATAGTAGTCTTATTACTCAATGGATTCCTAAGGGAAAACTCCAAGTGAACTCAACTGAGGTTCACTGAAGCGACACTGGACCTTTATATACTACTCAATAGTATGTATATGTTTGTAGCAGCTCTACTGATACATTATACATATAGACTAATGACCACACAGCCTGCTATTGGCTGTGGGGGAATGGAAGTGAACAGCCCTCAAGGCTGTGAAGCAAAATAAAGACATAGCCATGTACAACACAGAAATGAAGAG
>JBBPLN010000610.1:0-16351 GCA_038089815.1 Sutorius eximius | reverse complement strand
CCATTCCTAAAGCTTTTGCCCTGCAAGTCACGTGCAGGGCTAGCAAGACTGTTGGACCCCCAACGTGTATTCGACGCCGATTGGCATGGTCTTGGGGTGCATGTGCGCTCGACTAAAGCCGGAATCGAGCTGAGCCTGGGAGCCCAGGCCGTGTTTGACCCTGTAAGACGCAGCGGAGGGAAACGACGAGGTAAGAGAGAGGTGGTCTACATTATTCCGTGGTTGACCACGGCTTTTTTCTTTGCCAGATTGGTCATTTCAGTCGCTGTTTGGTCGTACCATCGACGTATCCTGTCCCGTTGCAAGCTCGAGCACTATCCATCTCGTTGCGCCGGACGTCCATGGATATCAGCTTTCACCTGAACCGGCGGCCAGTAACCATACCGTTAGCGTCTACAGTCTAACATCTCGTGAGAATGCAGACCGTTGGATGGAGTGCGATGCTGATACCCCTTTGCAGACGTACCTCTTGACATCGCAATGTCCTGGCCGGAGGAACACACCTTCAAGTATCGTATGTAGTTGTTCACGTCGTTTTTCACGGGATTCACAACCCTCCACAGCGTTCCCGCCTCCTGCATCGCAGTCACCTCTCTCGATCAAGCGTACGCTCTATGGATCCTCGCAGACGCGCGGCATTCTTTCCGTCTCCTTCTCAAATAACGACAACGTACCGATAACGGTGGGGTATCTCGAAACGCTTCCGGCCCTTGTGACTCTCTGGATGCACACGATGAAGGTGAACCTAGGTGGGGTTGCACGCGGTACGCCTTCTCACATCATCCGTCCGGAATTTCCTTCAACTTAGTATGCAACACCACATAGACGACCTCATGTCGGACCTCATCTACCATCCACCGCTCCTCGTGAACGGATTCCACGGGCCGTCGACATTCCAAGCAACGCTGACGATCCCGCCCAAGAGCACCCTCTCCCTCTCCATCGATCTCAGCAAGACATTCCTCAAGTATACCGAGCATCCCCCGGACGCGATGAGAGGCTGGGACCTTCCCCCCGCCGTTCTCTTCCCGGTCTCGGCGCACGACGACGACGACGACGACGACGCGCGGACACGAACGAACGCGACGTGGGGTAATGGTGGGCGGAGCATCCCGCACCGCATGTACACCCCAACGCTCCTCGTCGATCTCCCCACGCCTGACTTTTCAATGCCATACAACGTCATCATTCTCAGCTGTACGCTGATCACGCTCGTCTTTGGGAGCATTTTTAATCTCTTGACGCGGAAATGGATCATTGTAAAAATCAAGGACTGAGTGTTGATTGGGGTCCAGTTCCGGTCGGGTTTGGGTCGCCACGTCTTTGGGTGTAGCTAAATAGAAAAGAAAATTAGGGCCCGATGTGGTTCGTGCATCCTGTCGACTTTGTCTTGGTTGTTGTGGCGGGTGATGCATGATGACTGGAGTTTGAACACGAAGTCTTGTCTTTGCTCCAACCATGTGCGGTAGGGTGGATGCTTAACCACCTTTTGAAGGAGCTGCAACACATCATCTTGAAGATCATGTGTCGCAGCTCCTGGATGACACTCTTCAAATGGCAGGGGTTCAACTAGTGAGCACACAGGGTGCGGGGCAGTCGCTTGGTATCAAGGTATCAAAGGAATCCAAAGCCGATGTAACGTCAAACTAGTCGTGCACTGTGATGGCCCCTACTTATTCATCGCGCACTTTCTCCGGTGACAAGTCCCCTTCCTCTGCCCTTACTTGTCTTGGACTGCACCAATTTTATCGACGTTTCAATTGACCGTCTTTAATTGTTTCGACCATGACAACCTACTAGTATTGGAGAAGTGTTACAATGCCCTCGTCATTTCACTTACACACACGCTGTACCAACCTTCCCTTGCCATCACTTTGACGAATCCAGAACGATCCTGCCTGCCACCTTTCCTTGCTCAAGGTCATTATATACCCTAGAGTCGTTGTCACTCTTGGTGAAGCGCACCAGATGTACAACACTTACTGATGAAGGTCTGTGAGGCCTCTCAACGCATACTTCACCACGACCTTCCCAGAAGCAGCGATATTGATCGCTTCGATTGCGTCCTGGCGATTCCCGACGTAAGAGCCCTTGATCGAGATGCCCTGTGCGCGCACATGAGAACTCCCATGTAAAATAGCGACATGTCCATGTCCGTACCTTGAGTACCGTCCAAAAGATGGATGTCTCAAGTTTCGCCTCAGCCGGGAGCCCAACTGCCATCAACGTGCCACAGGGTCGCAAGTAATCGACCGCCTGGACATAACCTTCACTGTACGGTGATGTGACGATGGCAGAGTGTGCGCCAACACCGTCACACGCGTCCTGGACCTCCTTGATGAGATCTTTGCTTTCTCTGAAATCGATCCATTTCTCCGCCCCCAGCTCCAGACAAAGTTTCTTTTTCTCCGCGCCGGTATCTGCGAGATATCAATTTGGAAGGATGGCGTGGAAGGGCACGGCTTATCTACCTATTGCGATGACCCGCAATCCCATAGCCACCGCGTATTGTATAGCTAGATAGCCTGATAAGCGAGGCGTAATGAGTCGCAACAGGGATTACCTAGGTGACCGAGTCCTCCGCCAGCACCCGGAATAACGACCCAATTTCCGATTCTGGTTTCGGAGTGTTTAAGCGCCCGGTATACGGTCACGCCCTACACCATTTCACCGGTTGAGAGGACGCTGGTTTGAGAGACGGACGGACTTACCGCGCAGAGTAGGGATGCAGCGGAGAAGCTATCAACGTTATCTGGAATCGGCGTGACCGTGTGGACCCACGACACCTGAAGTACTGTGGTTAAACAATCGCAGTCACATCGACGGACGTTCGTGCATACCACATATTGGCTGAACGTTCCGTTGACAGTGAACCCGCTTATCTTCACGTTAGCACAATCTGTGGTTCATCTCTATGTAAGATGCTTTCCAGGACATGTCAATCGAAGAGTTACCCACTCTGCTCGAAACCTTGGCGACATTGCTCGCAATCGTGGCAGGAATATGCGATCCACTTTATCCCCACACGTTGGCCAAGCTTGACCGGGGATGCTTCTGTGCGATCCGCGATGGCGACGACCTCGCCGACGCCTTCGTGACCGCCGATAAGGGGTGTAATCGCCTTAAGTGGCCAGTCCCACCTGCTGACGTGAAGATCTGTGTGACAGACGCCCGTACAGATCATCTTGACGAGACATTGGCCAGGTTCAAGCTCGGAAGGCTGCGTGACGGAGAGGTTGCGCTGTACCACCACGCCCTGGCCCTGGCCGGGTACGACAGCGGCGGTTTGGAACTTTGGGATTTGATAAGACATGGTGATGGAATGAGACAGGAATGGGATACAGAATGCTTCAAAGCCTCTTGCTTATATAGGTTTCAAATGTGAGTTCGGAACGGCTCTCGGGGGAACCAAGTTGGCACAACTGCCCGCTGCCGTCGCGTGATCCCGCCGATTCACCCGAGATTCCGAAGTGATCGTGGGGTGTTTAACGTGGTATGCGTCTCTAGTCAAGGATATCGTCAGGCAGACCTGCTGTTTTTCTCGTGCATCGCAAGGCACATGGAGCCTCATACCAAAGGCCAATGTACTGAGTGTCGTGGAATCGAAGCAGTAGTCAAGATTATGTTTTCGATAACTTACATAAGCCAAGCACAATGGTGTTAAGCGATGTTGCAGGTTGTTTTGCAGATAAGAGCATCCAGGCCACACTGCGGTCCTGACCTGGGCCTGGCTGGGTTCGGGGTTCTGACGCAAGGTCTGGTCACCAGACTAGTGGACCTGGAAAAGGCCAGGGGCTATTGATCAGCGCCAATATTTAGACTTTTCTCACCTTCAAGTTACAGTAAGTCGAAGGAAAGAAAATACTGCGTGTTTGCGTGCTATCAGTAGGATTTAGCTGAGATTCAGCCAAATTCTACCGATGCACACGAATTTTCAGCCACAGGCTCAATGTCTGCAAGTGGGATAATGAGAACACACTCAGACGTACGCGAGCGGGGCCCGTGAGTCCTCCATATCTCGGAATATTGGTATAAACGCTTTTGGCGTCGGCCCTCATCGGCACCATGATTTTTGGATAGATCCGCTGATATGGCCCCCTCTGCCTCCCTCGCCTCCAGGTCTGCCAGCGATGACCGAGTCCCAACCTCCTCCTTTCCCGGCCCCTTGATCAACCCCTAATTCTGATCACTTACCAGTACGCTCACCCAAATTCCGCTCTGTCTTCCTGACTGAAAATCCTACCCCATCCCAAACCTTTGCTGTGCGCAGTCGAGGTTACACACCTATCTTGCAAATTTCAGGATGTCGGACCCATCACACGATTGACGCAGATTGGCATGGTCTCGAGGTACACATGCTTTCAGCCGAATCTTCGCACGGATTATGTTCGATCCCGTACGGCAGAGCGGAGTTAACCAAAGCGTGCTTGCTTGATTCCGCGCTCGACCACGATTTTCCTTCAACGAGATCGTTCAATCCGGTCGCTATTTGACAGGTCTCTAAGAGGGATTAAGAACCCCGCAACGGATGTACGGACACTCCTCGATCTCACCGAATTCCATCTCTGGTGCGGCAACGGGACCCACTTGCCGGAGTCTGTCCTCCTGGACACATCTTCAGTCAAGTTCCATATACATCGCTTGCCATCTTCACTGAATATCATAGTCAAAAGGCGATTGGTTTATACATACAACAAGGTCCATCTCTCCTCTCGCTTATACTTCATTTTGACGCATCCAAAACTATCCTCCCCGCCACCTTACCATCCTCAAGATCGTTGTATACCCTAACCACAATCGTCACTCATCATCAGAGCGGGTCCGAATCGCAAGCACTCACTGCTGAAGGTCTGTGAGGCCTTTCCTCGCGTAGTTGACCTTAACCTTTCCGGATGCGGCGATGTCGATGGCCTCGATCGCATCCTGACGATTCCCACATAAGAGCCCTTGATCGATATACTCTGTCATTCGCCTGAGAACCTTGCCTGTCAAGTTTATCAATGATATATTCGCACCTTGAGCACCGTCCAAAAGATGGATGTCTCGAGCTTGGCCTCTGCCGGAAGGCCGACTGCCATCAGTGTGCCGCCAGGTCGCAGATAATCGACCGCTTGAATATAGCCTTCATTTTATGGCGACATCACGATGGCAGAGTGTGCCCCAATTCCACCGCACACTTCCTTGACCGCCTCGACGAGATCCACGGTTTCATTAAAGTCGATCCACTTATCTGCCCCGAGTTCCTGACACAGTTTCTTTTTTTCCGCGCCGGTATCTGGCAACGTTCGTCTCTTCAAGGACACCTTACCAAACGCACGACTCACCTATCGCGACGACTCGCATTCCCATAGCCGCTGCATATTGCACAGCTAGGTAGTTTCATAAGTGGAATGTAGTATGCCCCCGTGAAGACAAAGTTACCTAGATGACTGAGTCCTCCACCTGCGCCTGGAATAACGATCCAATTTCCGATTTTGGCATCCGAGTACTTGATCGCTCGATAGCTAGTCAAGCCCTAAACCATCTCGTTTGGCTACCAGCATCCTCGGATAAACAATCAGACTCACTGCACAGAGCAGAGATGCAGCGGCAAAGCTGTCCATATTTTCCGGGATTGGCGTGACGGTGTGCACCCACGACACCTAAAACCGTGATCATGGGCATGGCAGATACATCGACGGATGCTTGTGCGTACCACATATTGGCTGAATGTCCCATTAACGTTGAGTCCACTTATCTTTGCCTTTGCGCAATCTAGAATTAATTTATAGGTCAGCCCCGCGCAAGAGATGTTTATATGGGAGCGACCCACTTTGTTCGAGGCCCGTGCGGCATTGCTCGCAGTCATGGCAAGAATATGCGATCCACTTTATCCCAACACGTTGACCCAGCTGCACAGGGGATGCCTCCGTGTGTTCCGCGATGCTAACGATTTCGCCCACACCTTCGTGACCGCCGATAAGAGGTGTCAGAGCCTTGAGTGGCTAGTCCCATCTGCTGACATGAAGGTCTGTGTGACAGGCGCCCGGGCGAGAGGGTGACCAGAGGTTTTAAAGTCTCTGTTTATGTGCCCGTTTTGTAATTCTGGCCCATGACCTCAGAGGAGCGGGGCTCGAGTGGTCGTCACCAGCATAACGGCGGGAACGTCGGACCGGAGGCAGGTTACACCAATTATCTCAATTGGCGTGAAATTGTAATGCGGGACAGAGATAGTCAACTGATTGTTCTGCGGTGGAGTAATCCTACTCTATCCACCATTGACCACCACGGGTTGTATGTATCACACAAAAACCGGGGCAACGGTCATTTCACCTACTAGAACATTCACCCCATTTTAGGGGTTATCCAAAACAGGAAGGGATACCAAATTGGAAGAAGCGACCCACCTACGACTTGGCATCTGACGACACACAAAGTGGCATCTCGTACTACCGTTCGTCAACCTCAACGAAATTTCTCGGAGAAAAATACCAGTGAAACATTTTCATGTCCACGGACCCGTACCATGTCGTGCAGCAAGAAATACAAACTTCGCTGCATACAGCCTCGACGCTGCGTGCGTCGTACCTCCGAATCCGCAGCACAGCGCGCGAGGACAGTGAAGAGCTCGTTTGGGCGCGGAACGAGGTCAGTTTCATTTCCGAAAACGTCGTTCTTTGCTCGATGCTCAATGATGCTGATTCCCGGTGCCGACGCTGAATGTTGATCCGCACACGTAGCTCAAAGCGACCCTAGCAGCGCTAGAGGCAGACCTCGAGGACCTCGAAGAGAGCGTAAGGTACGTGCTATTCAGATTATTCTCTTCCGTTGAAGAGCGACCTGCGGTTGTTGTTGACACGTTTACGAAACTGGGAAGGGTGGTCGAGTCGACGGGTCCTCGTCTGTTCAACCTCGATGATGCAGAGGTGACGGAACGGCGGCGGTATATCGGGCAAGTCAAGCATGAGATCACGGTGCGTCTAGAGCCTGTTGGCTGGTGTTTTGCATTGTGGCAACATTGATGGCAAGGACCGCAGAGTATGAGAGCGGAGGTGGAGGACACCACGGTGCGGGAACACCCTCCCATCAGTATGAACCTCGCATTTCTCATGTCCCTAGGCTCGTTCCCGGTCGCCTTGTCTCCAACAGTCAGCCCCGGGTGGCCCACAGTCACCAACACCGATCACTAGTAATATACCGCAAAATGGCGATCCAGAGGACGAAAACCAATGGGCACGTGAAGAACGACAGGCAAGTACACCTTTTTTCAGACCCACAAGCAAAAGGTTTGACCACAAGCCTACACCCTAGCTGATGATGGAGGCGCAAGACCGCACGATGGACTCAATATCGGGGACACTGACTACGCTTGCGCAACAAGCCGGCCTGATGGGCCAAGAAATTGGTCAACATAACGAGTGAGCATGTTACGTTTCGATGATGGGCATGTCGCAGCGTTGTATTAACACATCTCGCAGAATGCTGCATGACCTAGAACAAAACGTTGATCGTACGGACTCCAAGCTCGATAATGCCATGCGCAGAATGAAGAAATTCGTTCGAGAAACTGAAGGTATATTGGAGTTGTCATTCGATGCCCTCCTCGTTCTGACATATACCCTTGCCATCAGACACCAAGTCGGGATGGTGCATAACAATTTTGATCATCATCCTTGTCATCTTGTTGGTGGCAGTCATATTGGTTTGATCGTATGGCCCACAGAGGATACCTCGGTTCGCCTGTCTCTTCATTAACTTATCCGATTATTAGTGGACATTCGCGTCGTGGAGCATAGGGCAACTTTACGTGGACCACAATGCACTGTGGAATCTTGCTCGTAAAAAGGGGAATCACACGCATGTTGCTTGCTCCACTTTGCATGTGTATACCCCAAATACCGTCTAGTACGGGCGGCGATGCCCTTGGCGCATGAAACACGGCGCAAGGGGTCCAAGGAAGTGCGTGCATACTGAACACCGAAAAGAAAAGAATTGTGCAAGGTGCGATAGAACCATCGAGGGTGCGGACACCACTGGCCGGCGGAGATTGATAGACGAAGAAGGAACTAAATCACTGCGGGAACAAAACCGTCCTGTCTTCTCCACCTCAGAACGCGTGTATTCACGACGTACAACCCCATACGATGGTCGACGTGTCGAACCCCATCGCGCTTCCGAACAATCAGTACATACCGCACAGTGAATGGTATCATGGCACGTGTCACATTCAGCGGTGGGATCCAGAACGATGTAGATGAGCACAACCTATTTATGTGGCAGGAAGCTCATACGGCGTTCCGCGTCTTCACGGTGTTCTATCATTGAGAGAAGTTGGCCACGCTTTGCCACTGATAGAACACTAAAAAAAATAAAAATAAAGAAACGTCGGTTACCGAGTGCCGAAGAAAAGAACTCGAGCCCAAAACCACCTCGTTCGACCGTAAATGCACAGGCCATGCGTTTGCTTGTGTGTGATTTATTTTTATTTTGTTGTCGTCGCGCGATGGCATGGCTACTACAGGCGCGCCTTGCTGCCAGCGCGCGAGCATGCAGCCAACCTCCTGCTGTCCTGGCCCAACCCGAGACCGCGTTCGAGTTACCCTATCCCACTTACAGTCACTGGTATTCGTCGATCGCACGAACGGCGCGAAGATGACATTGGCTATCGCGATCCATGGGAGACGGCCAGCTCTGGATGCTAGTGATGACCATGTCCCATCGGTTAATCGGGATCGAGCGGAAGCAGGAAAAATTTGAGCACAAGCACTGAAGGCACGAATTCTGGCCAACGTCAAAAAAGTATATCCAGTAACCAAGTTTTGAACGGGAGTGTGCGATCACCGGTCGGAGAACTTGGTCCAGGCATCACTCACAAGACGCGCCTTTGCCGATTGGGAATGATCGGGAAAGGATCGCCTTCGAGTCAGCCTCGTGCTTCCAAACGGACACGAGACACGATGGAGTAGAAGGACTTGTCACACGACTTACACGATGCGTCCACCGCGGTGTTTGTAGCAGCAGTAAACAAGTTTTCCCTATCCAGGGTTGCTTCTCGACTTCGGTTCGGATTTGACCTAGAGAGAACACAATGGTCACACGACAACGACCGTCCTAGGACTGAACTTCTTGGACTGAGGCTTCCCCCTCCACGGCATCTGCCATCCTACCCAGAGTTTCATACCGCCAGGTGTAAGGGTGTCTGTCACCTGCTGTAGCACCCTCCCCATCAGAGTGATGGACCGTGATGCTTCTCTCGTTCCCAATGAAGTTAACCCCATGTCTGCTTATCCAAACGCTGTGTAAATTGTGCTGCATTGCAGGGATAATGTCGTGGCGTGTAGAGTTGGCGACGACGAGGACGCCTGCTGGATCCACACGCACAGAGTGATTCGATGGAAGCGAAGGGTCTGGGCTGGTCGAAAGCTGTCTCAAGGCACTTTCCAACATCAGAGGGTTGGGCTTGTAAGTTCCAATCTGCTGCGCAGTGAGGATGAGCGAGAACGGCGAGTCTGGAGTGACTGTGCGGTATGCGGACCCTGGGTAGTCTGGGCTGTAGAGCTTCTCGTGTGTCCCTGAAAAGCTCCGGTCATCGACGTTGGAGAGTACGACGAGGGCGAAATGTTTCTTCAGTCTGTGGAGTGCATCGACCGTGTCAGGAAATGGCTTCCAATCTGGTATGGACCTCCCAAAACACTGCGCTTCATCGGCTGGAGAGGGAGGGGTTGTGGATGCGTCCTCCACTTTGACGTCCGAGGTGGATCCATGTTGCTCCTTCCTCAGTTCACCTTCAGTGATACCCTCCGTCGTCACCCCACACGGGGTGGTCAGCTGGCGGTAAGCAAGCTCGAGAATTCGCGAGTAGGGTGTGTTCTGGAACTGCATCTGCAAGTTTCCCTCGACCGCCGCATAATTTGCGAGGATCTCCTCCCGCGTTAGGTCTGGGAAGACGGAGACCAAAGCGTCGTGGATGGCAGACTCCCAATCGACGAGGGTGCCGTACACATCAAAAACCAGCGCGCGATGTTCTGTTAATTTCATGGTGGTATGTCTTGGCAGAAGCTGAGAGCGCGATCGTTGTGCGATTGGTTGTGATTCGAAATGTGATGTGTGGAATAAACCACGATGACGGGAGTGTGTGGAAGAAATCGGAGAGGTGAGTTGCGATTATTGTATTCGGGGTTTGATCGAACGTTCGTGCAATGTTAGCGCTGGCCTCGCTTTGTGAACTTCAAGGCGTACCAGGACCAAGTGAACGGCCGGTGGCAAGCAGCGATGGAAGCTGTTAACTTACTTACCCCTATTGAACTTTGCGTAATTGATTTCCATACTTATGCAAGGTTACCGGAGATGATAATTACGATATCGGAGATTGATCGTATCTTTTTTCCAGATCTTCAACGTCACCGCATATTCGTCACAGAGCTTCGTGGATTGGCATAAATACTCGGGCTTGCCCATTCACATACTATACCACACTGCATTACAACGATTGAAGATTACGTTGCAAAGGAATCGTTGGTTCTGTTCGACGACTTGAACCGTTGTAGCCTTTCGTCTGAGCAGTGAGTTGCATAGACAGCGCAGAAACATGAAGTTTGCACGGTAAGGAATAATATTTCCGCAGCTCAAACCTAGACACTCACTCACTTCCCCGCTCCCTCCCCCTGCCCCGCAGATACCTCCAAGATACCCAGGTGAGGGGTCTTCCGCTACAACCCTGTACACAGATCGGGCTGAACTTCTTCCCATAGATTCCCGAATGGAAAAAGGCCTACATGTGCGGGCTTATCGTCCTCCTGTTCGAGGGCACACACTGACAAACCTTGGGAAACCAACCATCGCTTTGGTTCCCATCTAACAGAGATTACCGCGGGCTTAAAATACAATTAGGGATTATACGAGCACTGGCTCCGCAGCAGGTCGAGGCGTCGAGTTCCATTGCGACTACGGACGCAGGTGACACCCATGAGCCTGGTCCGAGCAACGAAGAAAGAATTGATGACGAACCCAATGGTGAGAACACTCTTGGGCATCGAGTCTTGTCCCTGAACATGGAATGTTTTCATCCCCATCATGGTAGCATCAAACCCGAATCAGGGAGATGCAACATCAAATGATGCCATGAGCTCGAACGATCATGTAGCCTCTTCTCCGACGAAGCAAAAAGCCTGTCAACGGCAGAGTAGGTCGCCGATACACAGACAACAAACGAACCAGGGCTCACAGTATATCAGGACCATCCTTGATGTTGACCTTGGCTAGTCTTCCGCCTCGTGTGATTGGTACAGCATCCGGTACGCCGTCCCAACAGACTCCACTACCGCCGAGGACCCCTCGTTCTCCACCAGTATTCCCATTTTTCAGAGAATCAGGTATCTGTTTTTTTTTTTTCCATAAGTTCCTCTCGTATTTTGACCATGAGCTCGGTAGGATCCCCGACGCCGCCACCTTTGCGTATAATCCTTGCCAATCTTCCCGCCTCCCATACAAAGTTTTTCGAGATGCTCGACACTGAGCTAGAGAAAGTAGAAACGTTTTATGCGGAGAGGGAAAAGGAAATGCTTGAACGCGCCAAGCGACTGAAAGAACAACTCAATGAACTCGGAGTACACCGTCAGATGTGCCATGTCAGCGTGTTTTGTCGTTGATAGAGGTACACGCCGCTAACTGACCCCGTTAGGAATCCTCGTCACGCTCAAAGGCCCATAATTGGACCAAGTCCGTTTCATCTGCACTTTCTTCAGTAATCCGGTTGTTCTCAGGCCCTGCCAAACGCGGAGATAATCCAGTGAGCGCGAGCGGTATACTGGCGTCTGAATCGGGACGTGGAGGTGAACATTCTTGTCTCTGGTTGTAGCTATGCTTTTAACTCAGCAATTTTAGGGATTCGTGACGTTATTGATATATCCCCATTAGGGTCGTTGGCGGCTGAGTCCAAGCGTCAGAGCGGTGATCAGTTTAGATTCCAAAAGAAGGATAAGGATGGGATAACGCAAAGCGAACCTGAGAAGGAACCTGAGAACTCATCAAAGAGAAACTCTGCATGCTCTCGGAAGGCGCTAGATGACTCCGCCAGGAGGCAGTCCAAACGCGCGAGCCTTGGGAATAGCCTCCCGACGAGGAGGCTATCGTTAGGTGCGACAAAGAATACCCTTGACCCGAACGAGTATCAACATGCAAAGAGGCGGCTCCGAAAGGCCGCCATTGAACATTACCGGTGCGTTGAAGTTGTTTCCTTTGGAGATTGACATTGCAAAGGCGGGTCCCCGGCGGCCCGCAGTCACTTTGTTGCTACGGATGGTCTTGGCTGTCAACACGATGCTAACATGCGGCGTATATTTATAGGGGCCTCGAGGTCTTGAACAATTACAGAGTAAGACTTCTTTTCGCTTGCATGCCATGTGTTGTCTATTTACCCTCCAACTCTCGTTTGGATTTCCTCGATCGGATTTGCGTTCCCCTTTGAAATATTATCTGTGCAATTATTGGATCCCACCTATGACTTTTGTGCTTTGCACAAGATTCTCAACCTTACTGGTTTCCGCAAAGCACTGAAGAAATATGAGAAGATTACCAGTAACACCGTATTGGATGCTTACATGAAGGAAAAAGTAGGCGATTACATTCACGGTTGGTATTGGAACACCCAAGCATTATGTTACTGTAGGTAGAGCCCTCTGCATTCGCCTCTGGTACTGTGGTCAGCACCATGCTCAAGGAAATGGAAGACCTGTTCGCGATGCGATTCGGTGCGTTCTCTTCGCACTTTGGCGTTGTGTAATCGACCCACTTCAATCGTGCATTACTGAACCACGCATTCAGAACGCGGTGACAGAAAGAAAGCAATAGACCGCCTTCGAGTCGGACCCTCGTCAAAGACTCATCATTTCAGCACATTCCGCTCTGGAGTGTGGTTGGGTCTGGCCCTTCCAGCGATCGCTGGAGGGTCTTTTCTATGTATGAGCGTCTCGAGAACCGTTGAACGTCATCCTTCTGAATTTCGCTGGTAGCTTTCCAGGAGTACACACGGGAAACACTCGCATCGTGGAATATCCTCCTTTTCATTTACTCGATATTCCTCCTACCTGTTCTACTGGCGTTATTAATTGGCATCAATATTGCCGTATGGGCCCGTGAAAGGATCAATTACGTGTTTATCTTTGGTGCGTTACGGTCGATGTTGTCCGCTCACGTTTTGACGGTTTACACAGAACTTAGCCCAAGATCAAGGCTTGACCATCATGAATACTTTGAAGTACGTCCTGGTTGTCCATCGCGCGTGAGCTGATTTTGACATGGCGCAAAGCTTCCTTCTATCTTTTTCTGCACCCTCGCCTATGCCTTTTGGTTCTCCTTGGCTCAAATCGGGCCCCCGATGCTCTGGCCCTTGATTTGGCTTGTTCTCACCCTTGTGATTATGTTTATGCCGATTCGTGTCAGTGCTACAACTACCTGATGATCTTTACTCACAACACATCTCTACATGTAGAGTTTCATGTGGGGCCCTGCCCGTTGGTGGACAATCAAGAACATCGCGAAGCTTGGGGCCAGCGGGGCATGGAGGGTCGAGGTTCGTCGTCTAATCTCACCGAGCTTCGGGATCTGATTAAATTCCAGTTCACTGATTTCTGGCTCGGGTACGATCCAAGACCTTTGTTCCATCGAAATCGTCTCATCTGTTTCTGCCAGTGACCAGTTTTGCAGTATGGTTTATTCGCTTTCCAACTTGTATTTTGTCGGCTGCCTCTACACCCGTTATTTGGCCGATCTCCCCATCACGACGGTTTCTACCCCGACGATTTCCGCGCTACCGCTGGACTCCCTGTCCGCCAACATCACGTCACTGTATCAACTATCCGCAGAGAGTGCATTCCAACGAATGTTGTCGTCGGCTTACGACCCTGACGTACAGGGTGCATGGTCGACATGCGGTGCGAGTCGCAATTGGGGATGGTACTATGTTTTGGGCGTGTCGCCGTTCATGGTACGTTTCGTGCAAAGCCTGAGACGATACCGGGACTCCAAACTCCCCATTCATCTTATCAATGTGCGGACATTTATCATTTCTGTTTGCTCTGTGTTGATCGTCCGGTTTAAACAGGCTGGAAAGTACGGAATAGGGATGATATATTACTTCTTTTACTACTACTGGAGACACCAAGGTACGCTGGACCCTGCGATTGCGGGCGCATCTAAAGTCACCGATTCATTTTTCAGTGAGCCCCCATAGGGGCGCGAGCTACGTCCTCTGGCTGTTCACCGCGACTGTCTATGCGACATATGCCTGTGCCTGGGTAAGTCTCTGCCTATCCATACGCTTCGATAGTCATACGCATTTGTGTCTCAGGACTTTTTGATGGACTGGTCAATGTGTAAACCACATGCACGATATCCGCTCCTTAGAAAGGAGCTCGTCTACAAGTCACAAATAGCCGTGCGTTTTCTTTTCTGGATGGTCCATGTAAGATCACTAACGACGAAGCCCAGTCCTACTACTTTGCTTTGGTAAGATTGCAAAGCTGCCCTCCCCCCTCGCGCCGTTTCTAACTCGTCCTACCAGATATCCAACCTCTGCATTCGGCTCGTTTGGACGACTTATATACCCACTGAGGGACCAGACTCTATCTTGCGCACGTTCATAGTCGCCGCGTTGGAGATGCTTCGGAGGGTGCAATGGAATTTTTGTAGGCTATTTTTCTTTTCCTTTCTTGCCCAACTGACCGTGTTCGATGGTTCTAGACCGACTGGAAAACGAACATCTCGGTAATATGGATCAGTACCGCGTCACGCGTGAGGTGCCATTGCCGTACAACTTTGATGTGTCCAACGAAGAGGAGGAAGAGAACGAAGAAGAGGAAGAGGAAGAGGAACGCCAGAGGTGGCCATCTTTGAAGAAACGCTTGATTTGGCCAAGGAGAAATGGGGGCCATGGTTAACGATGGCCACGGGGCTCGAAGCTTGAAACATGGAGATGATAATGGCGGGTTTGCGCTGGCCGCACCATCCCATCACGGTTCTGAAGGAAGTATGCGACTCGTTTTGATCTCCGCGGACCAACACATGGTAATATGCTACCTTTTGTATTGTGTGCTCAAGGGCTACGATAGTTTAAATTAACAGATTGATGACCTCGTGGAGGTGGAAGTAAGACGTGTGCACTCAAGCCCACCAGGTAAAGCCCTTGGACCAAAGGCCAATCCCTCGAGGCTTGCAACGTTGTCACGTAAACATGGGCGACACGATTCGTCAGCGCTCAAGCTGATTGGGGACTCCTTCTCCGCATAAAGGGACTTCCGAGATTACCATTACCTCCTCGGTCGTCTTTACCACAAATGGTAGTAAAACGTACGAGGCTGTTTCTTGCGCGGCGAGACTGGTTTCGAATTCTTCGGTAGGATGCTTGACCGGAAGCTGGCATCATGTACTGCACGCACGGCGTTCTGGCGAATGCCGGGCGTCGCCGTCACCTGCAAGAAAGTTTGCATGATTGATTTTATAGTCATGCTTCCCGTAGATCGATCGTGTCGTATGGATGTACGTTGTTTTGGTTCCACGTGGCAAAGTGGTAGCATGCCATCACTGAAACGCGGTGCTGCGCATCGACATCTTTGCCCATGCTAGCACGCATACCGCGTGGACGGGATCCAAGCAGGTCACAATGCGCGCCACCACCCAAGGAGGGTGACTCTGTCCGCAGGCAGACCCCCGAACAGAGGCCTCCTCTCCCAGAATGACCCACTTTCCAGGTCGGCAACACTAGCCCACCCGAGCTCCCACTGGAACCATCGAACAAACGGCAGTAAAGTAAATTGTACCTGCAACGCGAGCTTACCGCGTTATCGTTATCTGAGGGTCGCGCCTAGTTGGAACGACGGAAAACCCCTAAAGGACGTTCGAGCCACTGAATTTTTCGACCGCGAGTGACGCTGTCTGCGCCTCCTTCATGAACCCTGTCACCGGAGATTTCGTTCACGTCTCTGTTCGAGTTGAACGCACATCACAGCAATGCGCGCGACGCAGTGGTCGAGTGACGGACCACGGGACACCTCAGAGTCAATGCAACGTGGCGAGAGGGCGATGCACCCCACCTCCAGTACGAGTGCTCGTGTGAACATCCGCATCCCTTCTCGAGAAGGCCCATCTGAGCGAATCATCGATCAAACAGAGAAGAGTGTCGCACGCACGGAAGCGTATCCCTCCCGGCGGTCCGCGGGAATTACTGTCGTCTCGAACGAGTCCCACACAAGGTTTGCTAGCGTTCGGTCCATCCTTGGATGAAAAGGCGCCGACGTCACGCAAGGAAGCATCGTCAAGTCGTAGCTTCGGAAGCGTGGCGAGCGACAAACTGGGAGATTGGTGGCTCCCAGATATC
>JBBPLN010000609.1:0-16372 GCA_038089815.1 Sutorius eximius | reverse complement strand
CCCGCCGATACTCCACACGCGACAGCGGCTCAAGTAACAGCGCGCCAAACGGTTGTCTGAGTCGAGCGATGAGCCGGAGCGCTCGCGTGGTCTTGTCGAACATGGCCGCGCCGTCCGAGAATTCCTGGTCGAGCAGCGGGCGGATCCACGGATGAACCAGACAAAGGTCCTTCATCCCAATCAGGTTGTCAGTCGTCTGAACCTCCACGTCCCCAAACGCGGATGCGCTGGCGCGATATGTGTGGAACTTGGTCGCAGGATCGGGACAAGACAATGCTGGAGAGTCGAAGACGGGAGGCAGCGAGGGTAGCTGAGTGGAGTCCATTGAGCTGGTCGTGCAGCATCACGGCCGAGGTGAGGTCGGTCAAGGACGAACGCAGGATGGTGACCCTCTTGTCCATCTCATCCTTGTCGATGGGCTGAGGGATGTGAGGCGGCACCAGCTGGTTATAGACCGTGAGGTCCATCGGTAGGCAGCTGTTGTAGATACCTACAGACCCAGTCCAAGCGAGAATCGTGACGTCCCCCGAACCCGTCAGGACATGCTCCAAGAGTCGACCGACCGCCCGATTACCCTCGCCATATATGATTGGAATGGCTACATTGAAGATGCCGAGCAGCGAGTATGCAGCGTCCTCGACGAGTGTCGTTTGACGCATTGATGCCACATACAGCTTCTCGCGCACCCGGCCAAGGCCAGGTGAAAGTACAGCCATTGCCAGTGCAGAGACTCCTGTGGCCTGTTGCATCTCTGCAACGATGGCGGGCGACTCCTTGTGGTTGGCCAGCTGCAACCCAAGGTAGGGTTTCCAGTCCTCGGTGTAGAACACGACAGTCTCAGCAGCAACATATTCCTGGTACGTCCATGCCCGAGTGTTCCATATGCTCCGCCGAAGACCTTCTGGTAGCTGAGACTCGGAAGAGACGCCGCGAAGGTGGACGACAGTGAGTGACGAGCCACGATACCACGTGAACATTGCGACCAATGACTCCTGTAATATCACGTTGTCCCCCCTGTCTACACAGCAGGTGTCGCTCCATGCCCACCGGAAGCCAAGGGCACGTGCAAGCGAGCAGAACTTTTGCAACTTGCTATTCGCAGGAGATGCCTCTAGTTTGTAGACCGAGACGTTCTCGACCTTCTGAAGTAAGGGCTCGCCATGCTCCCACTTGTGTGAGAGCATCACATATCGGTAGAACTCTTTTACTTCTCTCCAAATACGCGCGTGGTCTGGTCCTGCCGTCATCGATGACACTAACTCGTTGTAGACCGGGAGGGATTCAAATGCTGTGGCCTGCTGTGTCTTGTCGTGCAGCTGACCACTCGTAGTGTCGATGAGTACCCGCGGCATATGACGTATGGTCTGCTGGACAATGCGCCAAATCGTAGACAAGGCATCAACATACTGAGAATGAAGTTCTATCGTCGATATTTGTCAACACATAACAATCCACCGGCGTTGAGAGGATGACTGACTGCGTAAGTGTTCGTCAGGAGACTCGTCCAGTTTTGACAGCATTGTGTGGAATGCTTCGACGGCCTCGGCGTAACGTTTTGCCCCATGTAACGCTGCATGCTTCCGCTCATAGCCTTGATGAGATCTGGGGTCGTGCTTGATAGCCTGTGCAAGTCATTGTTGAGTACTGTCCAATGCGATAGGAGATATGTAAAATACCTCGTCTGCGTCACTGAGCGCTTCTTCCCAAGAACTCATCGATGCATATGCCTTGCTCCGCTTGATGAAGATTTCCATGCAATCTGGTAGTTCGAGCGAGAGCATCTCCGAGAAGTGCTTAATGGCCTCATTATAGTTCTGAAAGTCCATTGCAACGTCACCGAGTTTTTCTAGCTTCTCTGCGCATCGTCGTTGGAAGTCTGCAGGGAAAAAGTCACATGTGCGTTCAGGTACCACCTACGCGACCCACTATGCTCCCATTGCACCCCCTCGCCGTGGTTGATGATGTCCTCTCTATTGTCGCTCCGCGACTGTTGGAAACACCTGATTGCCTCCGAGATACGGCCGTCTTGTTCGAGAACATTACATATCGCCTGGCGAATAGCAAAACTCGGGAGATTAAACTGGTACGAAAAGGTAGTCGGGACCCGGGTTATACCACCAGTTAGATCATACCCTGGCGATGGCCGCAGCGAATGCTTCATCCGGTGAGCTACGGGTCAACGTTGTCCTAACCCACTTGGCTAGGATGGTCTCCGGAGTCGAGGGGCTGAGTAACACGGTAGTAGAATAGGCCGTCATCGCTTCGTCGTACCTCCCAGCACTTAATGCCTCATCCCCAATTGTTTCCAGTACCGATGTACACTTGCTCCCAAAAGCTGATGGGGAATTCGACGCATAATCCCAACACGCCGATACAAAAACTCACCAGTAAACCACTCCATTATAGACCTGTTGGTCCTGACCTCCTCACTCGCAGATTTAGTAATCTCGAGAAAAGAGGCCGCGGCATCGATTGTGCGACCCTCGGCATACAGGGCTTCGCATCGAGCCTTCTGCTCGTGCGCTTCAAGTATCTGGACAAGGTTATCGATTCCGTGTTGGGAACCAGCATGTTGGCTGTGGCGTTGCTGTTCGGTAGGAACGAATTCGCTGTCTAGTGAATGGATAAAGATATAATTGGGGCGTGCGTGACAATGGTAATGGACACACTCACGAAGGGAATCAATGACCTCGCTACGAGCTATGGCTGTACCACTGGCACTCCCTACTGCCCCGATACATCTGCGTGCGAAATCTGATCACAAGGTTTCCTGGGTAAATTGCGAGTGATATCGACGAGTCGACGATGAGGACGTACTTTCAAGCCAGTTGCTCAGCTTTAAACTGGCCTTCTCTCCGCTCCATGCTCATTCAATAAAGTTCGTAATGATCCTATCGCTTCACTAATCCTGGACGCCCCATAAAGGGCCTCGCAGGTCTGTTGACGGATCACGATTGTTGAAGTCCCAGCCAAACATCTAGTAATAATCGTGAGGGCTGAAATACACCCATGGGAGCAACCCACCAACGATATAGTCTCGAGTTCAGGAAATTTTTGGAAAGGCGCTAGAGCTCCTGCACTAGCAAATGATTTCAACGCTTTCTCGTAGTCTTGTTTGCTCAGGGCGGTCTGCCCGAGGAGAATCCGCATTTGCGCCTGCAGACGTTTGTTGGAGCGCTCGTGTGGCCTCGATGTTGGAATACGTACCTGGACCGTACGACATATCGTTTTATCGGCTTTCGCACAGGCTTCCATCAGGTCTGTCACGCGCCTTATAGCTTCATCGTGTCCTCCGGCCACGAGGATGATGATCGACTACATATGGTCATGGAATCCGTCAAGAACTAGGTTGAAAAACATAGATTCGTACGATACCTTGATTAACATAAGAAAACACTCGTTTTTGGGCTCGCGAAGCAGAAATACTCGATTAAATTCCTGCTTTGCGGAAGGCAGCTTTCCGAGACCAGCAAGTGCGATACTCAGGGCAATATGAGCCAATATCGTAGGTTGGACCCGTATCGACTTCATTGAATGGGGGTGTCAGAATAGACCCAGGGAATCGATGATATCTAGTTACCGCCCGTGCATCGCGTTCAGCCAAACCCCATTCTTTTAAGCGAGACCTGACAATGGCAAGGCCGGCAAGTCTGTGGTGTTCAATGCCTCGCGTTTCTCGCGTAAGGTTCGCAATAGCGGATGTCAGCTTGTCCTGACGCCAAGCACTCAGCGACACATCATCGATGCAAATAAGCTGATCGTTAGACAACGATACAAGTGCGGAACAGCGCTCAGCTTCAAAAAGGGCAGAGGACGCTTCAACTCACTGGCTAAACGTGAGATCAGAGTGAATGCTTTTCTTCAAGGCGAATAGTCACAACATAGCAGCTAAAGAATAGGCGTTTGAGGGAGATAGATTCGACGGTGAGACGGATGGGAAGAATCACTGAACTAAATACCAAGGCGCTCACCTGTTCCTTGAAATTTTGCTGTGAAGAGTTTAGTTCCTCTGTTGTACTCAAGCCTCTCATATGCGTGTTTGAAGTACCCACTGGATGCGAACATCCAAGAGACTCTCCCGATGACTGTGAACCGCAAAAGCCCCTAGATGGCTATTCCGATCGAATCGATTTGGTGAGGTTGTTAGTCGGGACGACAACAGCACGCACGTGGGAAGCTGGCTGATCGCTTACATAAGTCATTTGACGCCATTACATGCTGTGCCCAGGCACCGCATGTAAATTTCGTCTAATAAGGATGCATTTACAGCACAGCATGTAAAAATTCTCGAATAACCTGACTTTTTCGCCTTTCCCTTCTGTCTGCCGTATCCTGCCATATCGGCGTCCACAAAATACCTATTCACTCAGGGTCACGGCATGTAGTAGTGCGGCGGTGAAAGCACTGTCTGCGAATCGGTTGTTGGCCATCAACACTGTGAACAGAAAACAGGCGATTAAATGACATCAAGTTGCCATTTCTGCTGACTTGAACGAGCTGCTTCAAAGGGTTCGAATGACAATAATGTCTGGCAGGTTGCGATGGCGGTGCGAAAGAGGGACGAGAGGCACCCTTGTGAGCAGCGGCCCTGCGAGGGTTCAGCCCACACGTCAGACCACAGCACCAAAGAAGCAGACAACGGTAGGTGCTTACACAGACCGCGTTGATCTCACGTGGTTGGCAGAGACTCCAGTCAGTTAACGATGACGCCGACGCTGGGACATACGATACTCGATGGGACGAGATCGTACTGCAGAGTCGTACCGGCAAAGGACGTCTTCAACGTATTACCTGTTTGCGTCAGGTTGTATTTACGCTGCAGAAGGAGCAAGAACATCAAGTTGTGGACAAACAGGGTACCGAGAAGGCAAATGAAATCAACTTGTAATCGGATTCTGGCACGCTTCCTAGAGTCCAGGGGCAGATGAAGACTGGCCGGCCAGGCGTGACCCACACGCTGTTCATATTAATGGCTTCAGCGTAAAGGGGGTGGATGGAGGTAGCACGGGACCGTCTACGGAACGTACCGCTCTGACAAACGACATGTTGCTCCGAATGGTCTCCGTCCCATCACTTTGACGTGCGGGCACCTGGTGAATTTAAGGCCTTGACTCACCAAGTGCTGACTTCTGGCCCCGAGATCCACGGCTATGGGATATTTTGATGGCCTTGTACTTATATTTTATCTTCTATTGGGCCAGAGCAATCCAAATCAACAGTGAGTCTCGTGGCAAGCGATCTGGTAGCGAAGGAATGTGCCAGACTCGTAAATTTGTCCTGACGCTCGGTTTATTTACAGCGGAATCAAGGCTGAGTGTAGTGCTACGCGTGAATCTAAAGTAGTAAATCAAGTACATACTGCAGCGAACATTCCTTGGGGGACGTCATAGCATAAAACCCAACGGAGGGTCAAACCAGAAGCATTTACGAAGGGCATCCAAATGTGATACACAAAGTCCAGCGAAAGCAGTCTCGTGCACTTCGTCATGCTGGAATGATACATTGTGGGCGATTTCATGGGCAAATATCAAGTACCTTTACCAATTCCGTTGCGAAGGTTGTTATTGCAGTCAGTGAGTGTATCAAAGGTGTCACGCAAAAGACAAACATACCAATCCATAATGATACTTTTCTTGTCAGCCCGTTTAGTATGGTCTATAGTGAGACTCAGGTCAATCTTGGGAGTTGCAATGAGATTGTGTAGGTCAACCACTTACGATATTCGTAGTAATGTGCCAGGTTGAGATAGATGTGCCCTGGCCCATGGTTAAAGGCCATGAGACCGCGGTCTATGTCCTTCCAAAATATGCAGAATGTCGCTTCGGGAGGGTCCACCTTGAATACCCCAGCCAGTTCGATGACAAGTTTTGCGAACGTGCCGACCATTTCCCCCAGGCGCTCGGGGTATTGCGACATTTCTAACAATGTCTGCGTTGAGGAGCCAGTCAACTTTTACAGCACCATCGTGCACTCACTCGCCCTGAAAAACATGATCCCATATTTCTTGAATTGCTCTGTGGGACAGGTTTACATTAATTCACTGGAGGAGATTAATAAGTTTACCATCTGCTTCGAGATCTGTATATACTTGCTTGCACCGGATGTCCTTCCTCTTGAATCCGGTCAGTGAATCCATCACCTGAAATGACTTCTGAGAGCTCTTGGGTGGATTGGCTTCTCGTGCATTCAAAGTGATCGCTCTTTTGGTCAATTCGACGAGGTCTTACGAAAACTTGTCAGGGCAGATGGCATGGAAAGGGGGCGCCCTCACCAAGCTTCGAAGGCACCACGGATCGTTGGTATTTCCCCGGGAACCACTTCAGTACGTGCCTTCGGGTGTGCGGTGCCGGAACAGGGGGTGCTGCAGGAACAGAAGCGCTCAGGCTCCTGGGTTGTTGCGCTTCGCAGCGAATCAGTGTGGCTGAATGCTCATAGACAGTAGAAACCACCCTCTGCCAACTCGTGCATATTATTTTTGACCGTACTTTGTGTGATTATTTCCGTTTTGTCTGTAATGTGGACCGTCCCAGAATTTATTGGCAGGTATGGTGCACATGCTTACCAGCGTATACCGTGCGGCTTTCCTCATCCTTGAGAAGCAATTTCATTGCCAGTACATCTTTTCGAGAATAGGTCTTGAGCAGCTTTCGGCAAAGCGCAATCGCAACACTGTATCCATCGCAAGTTGGTGGGATTATTGGATCGGTAAGGAAGAGAAAGAACGCACTCGGTATACATATCTTTATGGTCCCTGACGATCCAAAGGGTCATCGATTCATCTGCATCTTGCTTAAACCCGGCAGCAACTTCCCGAGAGATGCGGTCAGGCATATTATCCGAGACGACGACCAGCGATAAGTCGAGCCTTTTCTCCAGTTCGACCCTACGACAGATTTTCACGAACAGCCTACAACTAAAGATGTCAAATTGCCACCCATCTATCGGCTCTTCTTCCCTAAACGTGTTGACACACTGGAGAATGTCTTCGGGGGTGAGCGGCGGCGGCGGCGGCGACGAAGTCGTGGTTTCGATATCCGTGGGATAAACGTAGTATATGATGCAGCTGTCTAATGGCTTCGCACCAAGCTTCTCGTATAGCTCTGTCGATTTGGATAAATTGATCATCTCGCAAGCACAGGAGATACCAAACTCACCCTTGAGACCATCTGGGGCCATAAAAACCGAACGACAGAAATCAGAGAGGTTTTCCTTGTCCCCTCCTGTCAGGATCCCACATCCTTGCATCAGCTTATCCTCCGAAGCAGCGTTGTCTCGTATACGCCGCCCGAGCAAGACAGAAGACGAGCGCATTTTGTCCCGGAGTTCTTCACAAAATGAGTCGAATTCTCTGGCAATGTCTCGAAGATCAGCCTGGTAACTAGTCGGGGTGAGCACCTTGGAAGACGCCATGTCACATGAACCAACACACAGATCAACATTCGCCTGACGCAGAAACCCCTCCGGACAGTTTATCATCGCCAAGGCAATATCCGATGCCTTGGGTGGTTCCGTCTTGGCAACATGCGTAGCCAGCGCGCCTTCAAACTTTAAGAACGGTAAGATGCGGCCCAAGTGAGGTTTATGTTGGGGAAGCAACGACATGACATAGCAGTCTTTCAATCGTTTGTGACAAGTGGGTGGCGGTTGGATGGTGTAAGTCTCGAATGGGATAAATGGAACCTCTTTGAGTTCCTTTAATTGATCCAGGTTGAAGTCTACAAGTGCCGTCCGAACATGATTTCAATCCTTGTGATAACACAAGGCTTACAATTTATGCACTCCGAGATTTGCCTGAACCATTTGTAGACCATCTCCATATTTGATGTCTTTTTCCTCAGATACTCGATCACTGTGTCTGGTCGGGGATGCTTCTCGATCCCTAGTACGTCTGCATACTCCACCAGCGAACCAGATATGATGTGAAAATCTAAATCCTCCCAGCCGGAAGAGGTGGATACCTGGTGTAGGATCATGGTGAGCGCTTTAACGGCCTAAGCGGTGATGGATTTCCCATATCTACCTCATTTGGATGGGCCAACTTCCTACCTGTCGTGGGGATCAGGGGTACATCTGACTTCCTAGCCTCTTCACCATATTCCTTGCCATTCTCCTCAAGACACTGGATAGCAAAGCCAACCTTCGTGCTATCTGCGGATGACAGCCATTTGTCGATGTCCTCGAGTGACGGATAGACTCTAAAACCTAACTTGTCCAGGAGGGCTGTGCCAATACTGTCCACATCACTGGCACCCAGATCGAGAATCGGAAGACCAAGATCACGGAGTTTGTCACCTAACTTGTCCGGCCGGTGGAGTGCTGTCGTGGCGAGTTTGCCGTGAATTTCAGAGTCGAAGACCTTCCTCACTCTCATGTCTCTGATCTGCTGATCTGATAGAGGTTGCTTCGCCACCATGCCTACAAGGTATGGTAAAAAGCGATCGTTTGTATGATCTGTTGATGCCTCCAGTCTGGTGACGTTTCGGTCAACTTCCCACAATAAACAACGAGGTCTTCGTCATACCGGTCAATTAATTCGCCCCACTCTAATGTAGTGCGAACTCCAAGGCGTTCATATACACGATCCGGGAATAGCCGGCTGTCAGCGACAGGAATATCGTTCCAGATAGTAGCAATGCTGAGGTATGATTCGCTCGGCCTTTTAAACCCCTGATTTGTGCTTATGCACTCGAATGGTGCCAGAAGGTCTGCGGCCCGATCCCAATCTTGCGACGATGTAGCCGGTATTCCGCGTACCAGTCCAGAGAGGATGGAAAGAAGAAGACGAGTGTCAGCTGCCTTCTTGGAGTCTGTGCTGATGCAATCACAGGCAAATGTGAGCCAGCTGATGGGATCCAATGGCTTCCATCCAAATAGATCAAGATAGTTGGCATAATTTCGTGCTTCGGGGAGGTAGATAGTACCAGGAGGGAGAAGATCCCCATGATGGGTAAGCTGTGTATATTGTTGAATTCCTTTCAGTTCAATAACCCCACAGTCTTCACAACGAAGCCGGCCGTGGAGGCGAAGTTCGCTGAAGAACCGAGTTTTTTTCGCGCCTTCAGCTCCCTTAAGGATCCCTTTCGTCGTGGCACCCTCCCACCAACGGAAGAACCTTTCCATCCCTGCCTCGGAGAGGTAGCATGTACGGAACGCTGTCTTGATGTCTTCGCCATTCGTACATGGAATGTTCCATTGAACCTCGATCAGTTCACGCTGCTCCTGTGGAAGTTCAGCATGTAGATAATGAACGTCTTCGAGAACGGAATGCAAATCTGGGTCATGACGCCTGACAAGCGAGACGTTTGAAATCCCAGAGTGAGCTAACACAGTTTGGTTCGGTGAGGAAAAGAAGCCGAGTTTAAGGTGATGCGCTGTTCTACTAGCTGGATGCTGGTCGAATGCAAAGCGATCCATGGTGTATAAGGCCAGATCTTGAAGCTTGGTGGGCTCCAATTGGCTGGCGGTCTTCATTTCTTGCTCGTAAATAGCCCGTGCCAGCTGTCCGGCTGCATTCAAGAGTAATTCGTTCCACCCTGTCACCAGTATATTAGTTGGAGATGCATACAGTGGCGCTCACACGTACTATCAACCTGACTATTGCTGAAGGCCGAAATCAGCAGCACCATCACAGAGAATAGCAGGGAAACTTACTTCAAGCGAACCGAACTACGCACCACATCCGGAACGATGTGCTTACTCGCAATATGCAATCCAATGCCCGTGGTCTCTTTGGTGCTTTGACCCTGGAGACATGTGATTTCCCGGATAACTGGGAGCTCTGATCGCTTACTATAAAGATTCGCCCACTAATCTTGCAATTGTGAGCGGAGTCATGAAGAGCGGCTCGACGCACTCTCACCTCTTACTCTGCGGGAGAATACCATCTACCCCATAGAACAGATGCCACAGAGGACTTCCTTCCATGATAGTCCGTTGTTCAGCACGAAGCTGCAACAAGGGTGAAGCCACAGGTAAATATGGTACTGTGGGTGAGTACGTACATATACGGATTTACATGCAAAAGCATGCGGAAGGTCCTTCATGATCAACCTTACCCCCTGTTCCATCTCTGGTGGTGGATGCGCTTCTATTTGTGCGGTATAGAGGCAATAGGCAGCCTCAACTACCCATTCCATTTCCATTTCGTTCGGCTGAGAGGTGATTGGCTGACTTGAAGTCCGAGATGAATCCCCAAAACCCTCAACCTGAACAGTGATTTCCTTGGCGCGTGCCTTCGGTTCGGCAAGAAACACCTTCCCCGTGGCGTGGACTGAAACAGTCTGTGCTACTCGAGAACTTGTAAAAGGAGTGAGAACTCTAGACAAATCACATACTAGCGCAGCCAATAGATCGAATGGCCATTATTCCCGGATTGGTTGCCTGGATTTCCAACGGTGAGCTTGGTCCGAGTTTCGTCTGGATGGATAGAATCGGTCGACCAGCCAGAAAAACAGTGATCGTATTGACTTTCTCCAAGAACGTTATCGAAGAGATGAGGAACCTTGCTAGATCAGGCAGATATGGCAGGCGGTCCTTCAAACCTCTCTTTAAGACAAGCTCGACTGTTGTCCATCCATCGTTTTGACACGTCCCGCGTGTCACGCGAAGCTGAAGACATATAGTTTCAGCTGCTTTCTTGCTACCGTCGGAGTACTACTAACCACATCGCTCTGGGACATTTCCAGGTATTGACCTGAAGAACATCCCTCTAATCGTCATCGTTGAGACCAACGAACAGAGTCTTACCTTTGGACCTCAGAACAGGCTGGTCACACACACCCAAGACGGTATAGAATCCTTGTGTTAGTGCTTCAGTTTTTTTGGCTCTCGAGAACACCGCTGGCCTACTTACCGACACCGAAGGCGCCAACTTTCTCGGGATCTTCGTTCCCACTAGCTGTTGAAGAATAGATCAAATACTGAACTACATTTATCAACCACAGCTTACCTATCATGCAGAGTCTCTCCCACTGATTTTCATTAACTAAACCGTCGCCACTATCCCGGACAACCCATTTGTGCACCTACAAGAACCTAAATAATGTCTGAACATTTGGAGTACCATTATGAGACTCTCACCTTGTGAGCGCTTAAAGCGACGTCGAGGTTCTCACCACTATTTTGTGTGAGGAAGTGCACCTCTACCTCTTCCGCGTTCGCATCGTCAGCATTTTGAATCAATTCTCGGAAAACTAGACACTTGAAATTAGCAGAGAGCCATGAAAGAGTGTTGTAGCAAACCATCGAAGGGTCCCGAGTAGTCAGACAGTATCTTGTTCACCAGCGCGGATTGATTAACCCCGACTTCCTTCCACTCCTACACATTTAGTCAAGCTAAACTTCCCATTTGTATCATTGGAGGTACATACCTTCGATTTTTCCTTCATTGGGCAAGATTTATAGCAAGTCGCGTGCGATTCAGTTTTCTGCCAGTGCGGAGAAGAGAATACGAAGTGAGGGAATTTACTGCAACTAGAGCACTAGGGCATGTGAACGTTGTTGGCGCCCTCGTGCTACAAAGTTCATTCTCAGCTCAATGGAAGCCCTCAGTATGTGATCCTTGGAACGTGTTTGATTGGATGTCAGGCAGATGGCTGACGATTGGCTGAATGTGCCCAGTTCGGGTGCGTTGTTTGCATGTGTCGGTCCTAGGCAGGCGCGGGCCCTCTTCAAAACTGTCCAACACAAGATGAATGTTATGGATGGGGTCACGACGGTTGTCCGCCTCATCCTAGCTTCTGGAAGGGTACTCTCCGCAGTAACTGAGTACACCAAACATGTTTCTAACGCGGAAGAATCCTCCGTCCAGCTCCATGATGACCTTCAACGTATCTCATGCGCTTCTAATATCCTTCTTGACAGTCTCTATTCACCCACCAATGGTGGTACACTTGATCAGTGGTTTGTTAACAAGTACCCTCAAAGATGCTTGGATACCCTGAAAGAAATGGAGGGTCTGATTTCGAGGGTTGACACTCTCGAGACGGCGAACGGCATCCACGGTACAATTAATTACTTCAATCAGCACCGAAACCTTTTCCAAGCCTTGCTTGACGAACCTACGTAAGCTTTTAATCCGGATTTTTTGCGAGGATTTGACAAGGGAATGGAAAACTTCATGAAGGATGCTCGACTTCATCAATGACTTAGATCCTCAAACTGAAATGCTTATTGAAGTGCGTCCTGCGGATAAATTGTGCTATGATTTTCTCTGCCAAGAGGTCAGTACCCAATAGCTGTTATCGAGTCTGTACTTATTCCTGTAGGATCCGCCTGTCGACACTGGTGCCGACTGCTTGGATCCAGAGTCACTTGACCCCCCTCACACTGCAGGACACCCTCAGTCGGTTGAGGTATGTGTATCTTCCCTTTCTTTCGTCTCTTATCGTGACTATTCTGGTGCCAGACACCAGAGGCGGATGTTTCGGCCCAGAAATTATCCCTAAAGGAGGTTCATGCACCTTGCTACGCTCTCACGCCTTTTGCACTGACATCGTCTGAGCAGCCCACAGTGTCGTTGGATGACAATGACAATACGGAGGCACCACATCAGACGGAATCTTCGTCTGGGGATACGAAACATCCCCCGGGTCAGCGTAAACATGGGTGGATAAAGAAATTAAAATTTGCGGGCATGTTGCGAGCCGAGAAAAATGGCATCCCACCTGTTGGTTGTTGCCCGTCTCAGACCGAGATGGTGGCCATAACTACCGGACAAGAAATTGTAGCCCCAGCCAGAATTTGTGACGTGGGTTTCCAGTATTCCGTGTGGGTCTGCATTCTGATGATTATGACCTAGCCGACCATCGGGGAAACACAATATGTCCCAATAGATGACTCTCCATCGATCTCCAGCCGTGGCCGGGAGCATGGGGACCCGATTGTGGATACAGGAACAATGCAGCGGCACCAGGGGAACAACCCGCCACCATCGCCAGAGGGGTGTTGCTCAGCCTTCTTGCACTACCTCAGGTGCAAATAGCCACATTGTGATATCGGAGCGTAGTATATCTACCAAGACAGTTATGTATGTAGCGTCGGATCATTTGCAATACTATACAATCTGGTTTTTGACATCCACCAACTAACCACTCCCCATAAAGGGTGCTAGCGCGACGAGGCTCAGTGCACCAAGTGAGACAAGAACAACACATATCACACCAAGGATCCCAACAGCAACAGGATGGCTTGGATTGAATATCTGGCATCCGAGAGCGACGAGAAAGAGGACGACCCTAAATAAAACGTGACGACACGTAACAAGCAGAGCTAGAATGGCTTACGACCAGATTGGTAAAGCCATAGGCAGGCTATGCGCAATCGCCAGAAATGGGATTCTCCCTTGCCTGCTTGCGTTTTGAAGGATGTTAGCCTGAAAGATGGCGCCGTATAAGACAAAACGCTCATGCGGTGGGATACGACACACCGCTGTAGCCGCCAACCTGAGCCTTGGATCACTGTACGCCTTCAATAACACAAAGGACATAGCAATTGACGCAAACGTTGTAAGTGCTGAACCATAGAGGACGATCTGCGAAGGAGTCCAGGAAAACGTCGAAGCGTCAACAACCCCTGGCACCGCAAGAAAGGTAAAGTTCGCAGCTAGTATAACAGTTGACTTCTCGGTGTGAGACACACACACTAGAGATCGAAAAGGCCCTCACAAAGATTGCATACCAGCCCTGTTCGTTTGTCATCCTCGTCACGAAATCCTTCCAATGTGGGTGAATAACAATATGATCGGCCCAGACACGCCGTAACCGATAAGCATGTTCCTTGAGGGACCAGAACAGCAAGATATTTATGACTTTGAATACTAGCTGATCCTCCCAGTGATCTTGTTCAAAGATGTGCATATCTGCGTCCAGGCGTGCGCATTCTTGTCCGTGGAAATTAACAAACTTGTTACGGGCTGGTTGGCCAGTGTCTACGTTAGCACACGTAATCAGGACAGGACAGGACAGGACACTTACCGAAAATGCACATCAGTCGTGCTTCCAGAACGATTGAGCGTCATGTTGTAACGATCGGATTGGACATACCAACGACACATATGTCATATTCATTTTGGGGATCCGAACCATCTGTGCATGCTATCAGGCACGGTCAAGAATGTGTATCAATTACACCTACCCGGCAATGACTTCACGAGACCCAGAACTGAGTCCAATCCTTCTTGTGTGAATGGGCTCAACGACGTATCAGCGGTAATCAGATCTGGGCACTGAATATGAAACACGTGGAGGAGGAGTAGTTTGCATTGCGTACACACCTGTTTTGGTGTAGCTCGCCATTCCTCTCAGTTCATCGTAAATGTGTTTGGGAAAGCTGCGGTTATGAGGGTAATATTGGCAGTGCGACCTGGAGGTCTGCGGGTTGAGGAAGTGACTGTGTCGATCCTGGGATTAACAGCCGCTTGATGGCGGGGAGGTGGAGACTTGCCTCGAAAACACAGAACAGTATTACCAATAACATTCCTCGAGAAGATATTCTAGGTGCTCGTTAGAAGGTAAATGCCAGGTTCCTGAAGACCCACTGATATGGTTTGGTTGGGTAACCCCTTTGAATGTCTTTCGAAACAACTTGCCTACCCTCACGTTTGTGAGCCAGAAAAGACGGCGGTTCGTATGGTCAACAAAGTAATAGTAGCATGCCTGTCGAATACCGTCAGGTGAGGTTATGTTTAGTACAAGCTCTGTTTCATCGTCCAGGAGATTCTTTTGAGTCGCCTCGTAAATAAGATGGCCTGCGGAAACTGCAATGTCGTCCCCAAGGCCATTTTCTTCAGTGATGTACGTATCGGTAAAGATTCCCTAGGACGGGGTCGACGCAGGTACATGGGGAGTGAACAAGTAAAGCGCACCAATTCAGTGTGATGAAAAAAGATGTTCCCTTCCGGATGGACGAAGCGTTGCCAACTTGACGGTGGCGGCGACTCCCTACAGCTCGCATGGTAATAAGGCGAGAGACGTGTAGAGAAAGGGCGACCATACATAGTATTATCCTTCCCAGCGGGGATTCGAAAGTTGGAAAACACTCTGGGATCTCATGTGAATGCTGGGTAAACTTCGTTCGACTGCCATACCCATCGTTTTTACGCTCGGCGTATCGTGTTGCCCCATCTGCTACTCCAGGTTGGACACTCCAGGTAGGTCCGGGCCGCCTCAAAGATATCATCAATTCGGCCGCGGCCCTTTGGGTTGCCACTCTTGGACTGACTGAGCTATCGGTCGGAGCTGGCATGCCCAATGTTTGAGAGGGAGTGTGAGATCTCATTTCTGGTAGTTCGATCACCACATGACGATTGGTCGTCGGAACGTGGGTATCCTCTGGACACAGGATGTGAGGTGGTAAGCTTGAATCTGCGACGAAGGTGGCTTTTTGAAGTGGTTGGACTGAGCGGCAAAGTGAGACAAGCCGCTTGAAAACCAAGAGACAACCATGGGCAAAGAACGAATGTAACCTGGTCGATCGGTGGAGCAAGACCTTGAGACGGTATAGTAAACACCAGAGTATTGGCATCCTGTGAAGCGTGATTGCGGTCACCTGGAAGAAGTTCAAGTCAGTACTATGTCCGGATTTGGTGCGATTTCAGCGTTATGCGGGGCCGTGTCCTCAGCCGCATTCCGTATGTAGTATGGGTATTTAGCAGAGTAAAGCCTTCAGAATCGCTTCGGACTGCCTGCCCCCTCTCGAGATATTTGTTCTATGTCCGTACAAGTAGACGCAGCGTAATATTAGACAAGTGTCGCAGGTGCTTGCATATAAATGGAGTTTACTGCGAGAAGGTGCGAGGGGAGTTGCTGTTACCCTATTGAACACGCCCGCGGCGCACAGCTCCGAGCCACTGGGGCTCTGAGGACAGATTTGTGCCTAAGGTAAACATCGAACAAAAACAAACAAGTACCAGTACGATTGTGGTGCGATAGATGGTACGAGAGTGCCGCGGTGTAAAGGGGTGGAAGGACGATGATAAGAATGGCAATCAATGTAGTTGGAACAGAAAAAGAACATAGGGCGTGAGTTACGAACGAGGAAACCCGGCTCAATTCTAAGGCTGGCATTTCGCCAGTTAGTCACCGTTTGCGAAAAACCACAATGTCAACCAGCTCAGCCCACTGAGCCATACAAGAATGAAGTACACGATGCCGAAGATTATGCGAGCAACCAGGTGCACTTGGCTGAAAATCTGGTATGCCAGAGCCACGAAAAAGAGGAAGATGCTGAGGAAAGGGTGACCATCTACGCCGAGCAGAGCAACCAGAGACTTACGACCAGGTCAATAAGGCCATAGGGAGGCTGTGTGTGATTGCAAGACAAGGGAGTCCCACCTTGTCCCTTACGCGCGATATGGCGTTGGCCTGTATGTCAA
>JBBPLN010000608.1:0-16407 GCA_038089815.1 Sutorius eximius | reverse complement strand
ATTTGACGTATTCTGCGTCAGGGGTGTGGCAATTCTGTCGTCTTCACTGTCATCTTCGCTTGTTAGCTCCGGATCTTCGTCATTCCTCCTGGGACGAGACTTGGCGCGTGCCTTCTGGCGTAGCTTGTACACCCTTCTTAGACCACCCGTCGCCACAGCACGGCCATTTTCCTTTTCACCTTCTTCCGTCTTCGCAGGACTCAGATCGGACATGTCCACATCGCGAAGCTCCGGAGCAGGAGGCTGGGGGAAGGCTTTTTGTGGAGAGAGGCCGTGTGGTGGTGCCCACGGATATGGAGGATTCGTTTGTGGTGGAGGACTTTGGAAGATGAAAGGGATATTACGGTTTTCGCCAAACATGGGAGTAAAAGGAGATGTGGGGAAGGCCGGGGATGTGGGGTTCAGGTCATTGAAAGGACCTGGGGGGCATTGATGTGGGACGCACATACATGCACGAGGGACATGGAAACGTACGTTTTCGAGGTACGTCTGGCTCGTCAGGAGATGCTGCCCAGACTGGCTTTGTACCGCTGGACGGACGAGACGTAAACTGAAAATCCATGGGTGCCTCCTTGGACCTGCGATGCGCGTCCATCGCACTCAGCGTCGGCGAAGTGCTCTGAAAGCCATTGAGTCTGTGAGTCCGCGATAGACAATGTGCGGCGAACCTCGTACACGTTGTGTACACTAGCCGTGTCGTGTCCTCGAACAGAGGCGCGTTTGCCGCGCCACGAACCTTGTGCGCGACCAAATCACGTGGCCTGCAAGCATCTCTCCTACGTCCACTCCACACCAGAATGCTCAGGAGCGCGTGGAGAACGGCCAGCAAGCAGCCGTTTCTTCAGGCAAGACAACCCGCTCGCCGCTTTCATCCTTTCGCCACCTCCTGGAACGCGCCGTCAGCGAACCTCGTGCCCATCGTGATTGAACAGACTGTGAGTGCAAACGCGGCTTTCACGCACAGAACCCTCAGGTTTGGCAATGACACATTTAGGGACGTGGCGAGCGATCATACGATATATTTTCTCGTCTTCTGCGTGAGCGAGTGGTCATGCTATATGGACCCGTGAGGTTAGCTCTTTGATCCCCGCGGCCTAATGTCAACCATAGAATGGAACACCCTAGATCAGAGACACAGATTCGGCGTTGATCGTGGCCCAGCTGCTCTTTCTCGAAGCCGAAGAGACGTCGAAACCAATTCACTTCTACATCAACTCCCCGGGTGGAAGTGTGACCGCAGGGTTGGCTATTTATGATACTGTAAACCGTGAAGGCTTTGTTCTCAAGGATCTGAATTGACGCGTCACAGATGCAGGTTTGTTTCACAATCCAAGGTATTCGGGGAAAGTGTGATTCATTCCATTGACTGCCAGTATGTGTCATCACCCATACACACTTACTGCGTTGGACAGGCGTGTTCCATGGGCTCCCTGCTGCTCGCCGCAGGTCCGTCCCTCAAGCCAAAAGGTTTTGAGCGCAACTAAACACCTAGCAGGTGAAAGGGGTAAACGCCACTGCCTTCCCAACGCCAGCATTATGATCCATCGTAGGCTTAGGGCTCGGCACTGCCATCCCATCAAACTCATTTTCTGCCTTTAGAACCATCTGGCGGGGCTTCCGGCCAAGCTTCCGATATAGCCATACATGCAAGGGAAATCCTTCGCGTGCGCCAGTTACTAACAGGCATATATCAGCGGCATTGCGCCAAAGAAGGAGAAAGTGAGGCGTCAGGGCTGGAACGTTTTGGTACGGCTGCCGCCCGCTTGGAGATTGCTCTGAATTGAAGTTTGTTCTCAGAGAAGGCGCTAGAACGCGATTACTTCATGACAGGTAAGGTTTGACACACACACGCTATCTATCGTCACGTTCACGTTGTGCAAAGCGCGAGAAGCCCTCGAATTTGGCATCGTGGATGGGATCCTAGAAAAGAGACCAACTTCGGACTCAGAATCCCCCGTTTCATGACCCACCTAGGATCTGTCATCGATAGAAGCCAGCGACTTGCTTCGCGCGTGTTTTCGTGTTAGGGCCGAAGGAACACCCCTGAGAAAGGGCACTCGTAAGCTCCCACAGGTTGACTTGATGTGATCACACGTGTGCAGTTGTGCTGTGTGTGCACCCAATGCAGGGTGTCGGAATGCGAATCTCCGCTTCTAGAATTAACCCACACGTTTGGTGCATCACTGGAGCACCGGTCCTTCGGGATCGGATCGACTCAGCAAGGCCCCTCAAACTGCGGGGTTGCATTCCGAATTTCCCATTCACGGATAGAACAGCTGTCCATTTGATGGATTGACGCGCAGGTCCATTTTCTTTACGCAATGGCGGCCTCGAACGTGTCCCGACCATGAAACGACTGCGTCTCACATGCCCTTTTATGTGGTCCGAACATCGCACCCTTTTATCTCGGTGCCGGTCTGTGACCTCGGACAAATTGGCGAGTGGTGCACCGCAGCAGCGTTGTTAATTAGCGAGTTTCAATCTTTCGCCCTGAGATGCTTAGTCAGGGTTCTCAGAGCGACGGTAGATTTCCAAGGACTGTGTTGTCGACCGTGTCCACGATGCTGTTCTTTGCCTCTTGCAGTGGCATTGGCATCTATATATACATATCGATTTCGCATGCTTGCGGTTGGCTTTCATGCCACAGCGTCTATCAGCTTACCTATCCTGAGGAAATCGAAGCTATCTGTCGCTGATTGTGCGGGAGAGGGAAGGGTGTCCGAACAGCCGCATTTAACGCGTCGCCGACCTGTCCCCAATCATGCCATCATTCCCCTCTTGATCGGTCGCAATGCTGTCTGCCGTGGACTAACAAGAATTCCCGCAAGCGTTGAATGAATTGCGCCGAGGTGCTGGGAGCAATGCTAAATGCAGCAGGGTATGCACGACTACTTCATCGAATCTTTCCCCTCATGTTTTTGACGTGTTTCGATGTTTCCATGCACCTCGCTGCTTCTATTCCTTGGCACGAACTCATAACCAGGGGTTGGGCGATTGATCTCAGATCCGCCGGGTAGGAACCCCTTATCAGCCTTTCACCGAAGTTCCGCCAAGAAGCTGCACCTGGTGGACCCTCGCGCTATAAAGCATGCTCATCTGACTTCATTATTACCAATCGATCATTGCCAACTCACGCTGGCTCGCGGGCCTCTCCGGCCATCAGTGGCTTCCTTGCCCGACTTGTCAGCACGCACGTATGTATATATGGCATCGCGGAACGCGTTCATCGCCGCTCTTCCGCATTGCTAGGTTTAGGAACCATGCTCATCTTCTCTGATCATGCCAGTTGAATGGGGATAGGGCATCTGGACGGGTGGAAAGAGGGACGAGGCGTGATGAGATGGCGATGGATGTGCAATGGCAATACCTTGCCACACCGTGATCTGTCATCCACGTTCTCTCCTGGCCGCCTTATCATCAAAATTATTATTTTTCGCATATACTGATTTCCCCATCCCTCGGGGTGGCCCCTCGATCGTAACGCACAGCCGTCGGATCGAGCATCGAGTTTGGAGGTGATCATCCGGTGGCTGCTGTCGCACTGATCTTCATCTAGGCACTTTATCAGGTGACTGGAAGCAGGGCGGGCGAACAAGTGGGTCGCCGCGGGCGTTTGATCGTGAGCCTCTGTCGAGTGGCGATTTGACAGAGATTCTTTGAATGACGATGTACATGCTATGGCGTAGTGATCTTGCGCGTTGGCCCACTGATCTCGATTAGGGGCGACGATCGGTCGGTACGATCCAACCGCTGTGGTGGCAGGCGTTATTCCGGGGCTCATAACCTAATGGCACAAAGGTTATGAACCGCGGAGTAACGTCGTCATCGGATCTTTTTGTTTTTTTTTTTCTTGTCCGCACGCCACTGACAAGGGGACTCGGACCTCGAAAGCTAGATCGATACATTTGTATATCAAACTGGTGATCGTGTGCCGTTGTCGTTATCGCTGCTACCACGACCATTTTACGTTTACACACATTCAAAACCACGACCAGTTCGATGGTGACGTTAAATCAACCGAGCACTTGACAATTGCAGTCCACATTGTCGAGATCCGGGAATGAAAGCTTCAGAAATACAATACATAAAAAAGAAAAAGAATGAAATTCGTCACTCAGGATACGCTCTAGTGTGGCGAACAGTGAACCGATCAGAATAGGATCCGCACCAGGGGAGGACGACAACTGGCCCCTCAGCATGCACACGGATGGCGTGCTGTCCCTCAGGGACCTCTCGTACTCGTGTACGCACGGTGGGAAGGCACGGCGTTTTACCATTGCCTTGTTCCCACCACCGTTCCCGAGTTGGCTGCGATTGCGCCATGGGAAGAGTGATTAACCATTGCCACCAGCTGTACGGTCGCCGACCGTGTAAGTAAACTATGATCGTTATGGATACGAGTACAGCACGCAACAGGAAGGGGACAAACGTACGTACACAGCATCAATAAGAGATCCGCATGTTAACAATGAAACCTAATGCAGCGGGGGCCTACAACTGCAATGATTATCGAGATAGCGTACGTGATGTGCTCAGGGGTGTCGTGTTGATGACGTCCACAGGAGAGGATTACCCCGCTGGAAACTCTGAAGAGAACAAGTTTGGTCACAAGTATGCATACTCAGTTTAAGTAGGACAGCCCAATTGCCTCCTGATTGATTCAGGACCACATTGAATTGCTGGGATAACGATAATTAATCCTGCTGCGCCGAACTGCGTGCGATGGCCAGGAATACCAAGAAGGCTTGATTGAGCGGGATCGCGTCAAGGCGCTTGGTCTTGGAAGGTACGGCTCCAAAGAAACTCACGGCGGAATGGAATCTAGTTCCAGATGGATAGATCCATCAACGATCCGTGGCCTAGTGGCGGTCAGAAGACCTGAAACAATAACATCGTTCGACGAAGTGAAGCGATACATCTAATAACGAAAGAATGCTATCCCTTGTTCTCGAAACCCTGACAGCGCTGGTGGGGTCCAGGGCTCTCAAATTCAAATTTGATCGCGCGGTATAGGGGAGGAGGCGTAAACTGGCGACGAGTCTCGAAGATCTCGCTACGAGACCATCAGGCTAGATCCGGCATTGACGCAGGATAGTCACTGGTCTCGTTTGCGCCAGCCGTGCCGAATAGGCAAGGCCAGCCACTTTGCGTCTGGTCTTTTCGCCACGATCGCCGAGCCTGCCTGCAATGAGGCTAGGTTGACGCGATCGGTACACCCGCTAGAGGGAAGACGATAATGACCGCAACGGTGGCATTCATTCGTGCCACAAAAAATGCAGACTTCATAAAAGTCGCGAGATGATCTACAAAGGGTCGAAAGGTGGACAAATGCGAATGCGATCATAGGAAGGAAAGGCCGTGTTGCTTCCGTGAAGAGATGGAACACAGCGAGTTGCGCAACACTGTTGCAAGATGACAGAAATGACCCAGCTGGTGGGGCAAGACAATTATAGAGGCCACAATACATCTCCGAGGGGACTCGGTGTCCGCACATAAAGTGGATCTCCGAAACGCTGCAGCCAAAGTGAGTGGTGCTGATAGACGGAGACCAAGGCAGGCATACCTCCACGATTACAAGACCAACCTCTCGGCGACTTGCCTTTCTGAGATGCCGCAGATCGTTGAAGCTGCTTAGTCAGCATATAACCTCTTGTCTTATCAGCGTGCGGAAAAACGCAGGGATGGCTGCAAGTGCAAACGAGGCGGACATTTCAGAATCAATGAATCGATTCGACGGTGGGATTAAGCGGTGACTTTCATCTACCGGGACGCAACGGTGCAGCGTGTCAGGGGAGTACATTGGTGAGACACAACATGGTTGAACAGCGACCAGCGCGTCTATGGAGTACATCATTCGCATTTTGTTTTGACCATAAAGGATGCAAGCGTATCGATCTCGTTGACCACGTAGTCCTGAAAATGTCTCTCAGCCAAGGCCGCCAGTAACGTATGGACCTCTGCCACGTCAGACATTGTGGGCGTGCGAGTCTCGTTCTCTTCCAAGAGGCGCGAACTACGCCTCCGACTTTGGTCTTTTGGATCCCTTCGTGGCCGATTCGCCGGCGTAGGGATGACGAGGGGGCTAAGGGCCCGAGAACTGTGAGGCGTGGGTTCCAGGAGGAATGCAGGTGTGGGTGGGTCGGTAAATGAGAGCGGTGAGGGACTTATAAGGGGTACGAGGTTGAAATGGGATATATATCGGTGGAGAGCGGCCATGGGGAGGTTTTTAAAGTCGATCTGGGCATGACCAGGTGAGCCTCCGAGTTGAATCGGACCGCACGCGCAAACGCCGCAGCCTTGTAGAGAAGAAACATACGCTCGACTTTTCTTCGTCGGCCTCTGCGCTGATGCCCGCCCTGTCCATCTTTCTTGACGGTTCTACGCGTTTTCGTTTTACGCGCGGTTCTCCCTCTGCCCTGTCGACCGCGTGTCTCTTGGACGCGGTGGGTGGTCCAAAGTATGCGGCGTCATCGTTGGGCTTCCTTCGTGCCTGCGGGCGCGACCTCGAGCCGGATGCGACGGCACCGGAAACTGAGCCATTGGCAGACATGGTGTCCAAGTTCTCGTGGGTGGGTCGCGGCTAACGCGATGGGTAGTACACGTAGCGAGCAAACAAAGCCCCCTTTTGCACACGAGGAAGAATTGAACACTGCCATTCCCACGAGATGACGCTCCAGGCCGACAGACACATCGACCACGACGACGACGACGACGACGACACCGGCATCAAAAGGCACTGCCGTTCCCAATCGCATTGCTGACTCCCCATCAGCACCGTATCGGGATCGCTTTTAGCTCGGTCGAGTACCGCTTTGCGCTGCCCCGGGTCACGACCGGAACGACCAAGAGACCGTTATAAAGGTCCGCCGTATTCTCTTGCCTGTTCTGATCTCTCACCACTACTTCCATCACAGCTCGCCATGTCGACCTTTGGATCTATCTTTCGTGTCACCACCTATGGCGAGAGCCACTGTGCTTCCGTCGGCGCCATCATTGATGGATGTCCTCCGGTATGACTCATGACAGTGCCCGTTCCGCGATCGTCCGGCTGACCAGTCACAGGGCCTTGAATTATCTGCTGCGGACGTCCAGGTTCAGCTTAGTCGGAGAAGACCAGGCCAGAGCAATCTGACGACACCTGCAAGTGTCTTATCATAATATCCTGCCATCCTTGTCTCACGCTTCATCGATAGAGAGATGAAAAGGATCTGGTACAGCTACAGTCCGGAATCGAACATGGGGTCACTCTCGGTACACCCATCGGCCTCTTCGTCAAGAACGAGGATCAGCGCCCAAAAGACTACTCCGAGACGGACCTCTACCCACGCCCCAGCCATGCAGATTACACTTACCTCGAAAAGTACGGCATCAAGGCAAGCAGTGGCGGTGGGCGCAGTAGTGCTCGCGAGACCATCGGTGAGTTCCATCCCCCGACATCCTTATCTCCATTGCTCACAGCATGACCAGGGCGTGTGGCCGCTGGTGCCATCGCCGAAAAGTACCTGAAGCAGGTTTACGGCATTGAAATAGTCGCATTCGTCTCCTCCGTCGGCAAGATTCATTTACCATCAAATGTCGCATCGCCATGCATGACTCGTGATACTGACGAAGACGACGACGACCTCGAAGACGCTCTCTCCCCCGAATTTCGTGAGCTTCTGGCGACTATTACGCGTGAAGAGGTCGATAAACACCTGACACGTTGTCCTCACCCCGAAACGGCTGAACGAATGACCAAGGTGGGCAGCGCCGATTGTTCCAGTCGCGATTGCCTAATCTTACCTCACTGCCTTTTCCTCGATCGGTCAGCGCATTGTCCGTGCCAAGGAAGCGCAAGATTCCATCGGAGGTACGGTGACCTGTGTTATCCGTAACGTCCCATCGGGTCTGGGCGAGCCCGTCTTCGACAAGTTCGAGGCTAAATTGGCCCATGCGATGCTCTCTATCCCCGCCACTAAGGGCTTCGAAGTCGGATCTGGATTCAGAGGTACTGAAGTCCCCGGAAGCAAGCACAATGACCCCTTCGTGCCCAAGAATGGCAAACTCGGTACTTCGACCAACTGGAGCGGAGGTATCCAGGGCGGGATCACCAATAGCGAAGACATTTACTTTAGGCAAGTATTCCTGCGGTTTCCTAACGGGACGTCGGCTGAGGATCACCTGGTGCTCATACAGGATCGGATTCAAATCTCCGGCCACCATTTCACAGGCGCAAAACACCGCTCAGTATGACGGAACCCCAGGGACTTTGGCCGCCCGAGGCCGTCATGATCCCTGTGTAGTGCCTCGTGCTGTGCCTATCGTCGAAGCGATGGCGGCCATCGTTGTCATGGACCAGCTTCTGATCCAGAACGCCCGCAAGACCGCAGCAAGCCTGCTTCCTCCTATCACTACCCTCCCTCCTACTATGATAATGCCCAAGCATTGACCCGGTCCAGTCAATATTTAAGCCCTTCAACAGGCATATCTAGCCGAGTTGTCCTTACAGTGCATTGTAACACAGCATGATATAGAAGACTTATGATACAGACATCACAACACTATGGTACATTTTGAGCAATCGGTAAAGAGTCCATGTGTCATTCCTGCTCGTCGTCGGGTTCGCAAAGGCAGCATAAGATGGGTTCTAGATGCCACCACCACCACTTAGAGAGACGTGAATGGGGTGACGATTCCAGCGCATGGAGGACTCACGTGTCTATTCAGTAGCCTCCCTGGCCATTTTCCAAACTCCTCGTCCACCAGTTGCTCCCTCCACCATTGCTCCTGCTCCCTATCATCGTGATACCAGTCGTGCGTATGTCGATTCCTCGCTCCGTAAGAATGCCGAGCGGCAGACGTGATGAGGTATGTGTGCTCGTCGTCGTCGTCGTCGTCGTCGTCGTCGTCCAGAAGGACCTGCAAAGACCGCGCAGACCGCATCCGAGCGTCTCCCTTCCCATTTCCATTCCAGCTGGCGCCCCGCTTCCTGCCGTGCGCGTGCGTAACTCGACTCGGAGGAGTCAGCGCAGCGCCGTGTGAGACCGAGAGATTCACCCTGCTCCCCAGTGGACCCCAACTGTTGTTCCCCGTGTATTGCGTCCGCAGCGGGGCTGAGATCGATGATGAGGGCGAGCCGGAGATAGAGGATGCGGTCGAGGAGAGACCCTCGGAGCGTCGTCGTCGTCTTCCCATCCCTGCTGATATCCGCACCCGAGAACGAAATCGGACGCGGGGCCCCGTCCGATCGAGGGCTGTCAGGATCGGTTCGCCCTGACTTGACGTGATCAGCAAGACGACTTGGATCATATTTATTGGAGAATGGTCAAGGTTGTTTAATGAAGATGTGATGATGGAGCCTGAAGCTCAAGAGCGATTGGACTCACGGATGGTACGATGCCGTTTGGGCCCGTTGAGTGGCTACTGGGAGGTGATGTTACATGCCCACCCGTCTCCTCATCGCTGTCGCTCTCGAGATCTGGCGTATGGCGGTGGCTTGCGTATGGATCACGACAAGACCCGCTATCGATCGAAGCCAGGTCCAGGTCAAGCTTGGTGTCGTGCGTGAATCTCGTACCGACGTCTACGAACGCATGAGTTCTTGCGTCGCTCGCCTCCTGGCGCAGCGAACATCTACCCTACCAAACGCACCTGGTTGTGGCGACAGAGCCTGCGAACGACTCATGCGGGCTATGGTGCTCTCTTTTGGAGTTGCGAGTTGCACTCGGAGCGCCTTGATCTAACCCAATGAGACAGGGCGAGCGTACACAGTTGGCTCGTGGACAAGTGATGGAGCGGAGCCTAGAGAAAGGCAGGGTCCAGGCGTATCTTTTAGTGGGTGCTCATCGTGTTGCGTAAGATGCAACGACATCCCATGACTACATCACTCAAACATGAGGCAGTGTTTTGCGAGAGCCGCCGCCGCTGCCACCCCCAAACCTTATAGCATACTTCCCTAGTAACAAGTTTCACCTTAGCCCCGAGTGCGAGTGGGCGTATAAATACCCTGCATCACGAGGCAAGTTCGTCCAGGTTGGCACTATCTAGGGTGACAGCGAGCGTAGTTCCACGAGGATACTCCAAATCCGTGATTTGTAGAGGAATTCTTGTCTTGCAAGGTGCTGCAGTGTCTAGACTCTGGTACAGGCACTGGCATTTGATATTGTCCAACTCAAAGATCTTCTACATTATCCGATTTTTTTCCCGTGGTAAAATTGGAACGATAATGCTCGCCTCGCGGCCCGCAGAGACCGTTCACATCGGTAATAGTCATCGCGTTCAATGGCCACACCCGAAAGATCCATTGGAAGAGATTTTCTGTAATCCCTACTCATGGGTGAATGAGCTCTGACAAAGTGGGCTGCAGCACGATTAAAACCCCAGAACGTGTCTTGCCATCTCGCAACCACAATTTGATTGGATATTACCACATCTTGTCTGTCGAGATCTTCGAGCTTTCCCGTTGTTAAAGGGCATCCGATAGAACAAGCCACTCAACACGTGGGATCACGATCATCATAACGTCGACGATGCTAGTGGCTTTGCAGCTCGATATCGACGCCCGACCATGCACGGGCCCGTACATCTAGTTTTGCAGAGAAAAAGGCTCGTCAATCACGTCTTGGAAGGTCCCCGCGGGGATGCAATCTGAGAGAAGTCGTTTGGCATGGTGCCCCATGAATGTGCTCATCGCAATTTGCTACTTTCAAAAACATAATTAGCATGTGAGGATGGGGAGGCGGAGGGCAAGTTCACCCATGACCTGCGCATCGCAAACAGAGGATAGATTGATGAAAAAAAAGGCAGCTGGATCCGGTCCCAGAGCGCAAAGAACAGAACCAGAAAAGACATGCACGAGAAAAATAAAATCGAGTGGGTCGGAGGCCACCTCCTCACCTATCTGTTATCAGGGGGAATTGGCTTCGCTAGGTGGCGGAATGATGGACACAACCCTAGACGTGAGGGTGACAATGAGAATTCACCATGTCCCAACCTTGTCTCAACTTCCATCTGGGGCAAAGTGAAACGGCACAAGTACGAGATGTGATCAAAGTGCGCAGTTCCTGAACAAAGAGGCTTGGGTTTGACACCAGGGCTGAAAAGGTTCTTTTGTTTTCCAGTGAGTTTGACAAACCTAATATGTCGTCCCAGAAGAAATCGCGGGAGAAATCGCGCTGACATACATTAACGTGAACACCAAACATAGGGTGAGCGAGAGTTATCCTGCCAGGGTTTGTGCAAGCACGTGTCGAACCACATCCGCATCATACCGTGGACCCTGATCCGCATTGCTTTCCACGATGCCCCTGACCATGAGAGATTTGACACCCAACTCCTGTCAAATGAACAAGCTTCAGAGCAAAGACGGCGAATGATGGAGTCGGAACTTACCGTCAGTGCCTTCACGTCCACCTTGATAGCCGTCCCTTCAAGCCAGACAAGATGGGTAACAAATGCTGAGATCGGGTACAATGTACTTGCATTCCCAAGGCCATAGGATGGCTTTTGGTAATCGGAGTTAAGTACCCCCGCGATGGCCCTAGAGAAGGGTGAAATTGCGACCGTTGACGGAGTAGGGATCATATTTACTTGACATAGTCAACGGCGGTGTAACCGTCTGTTTCCCTATCATTCTTTCCATTTACTGGTAGGCGTTAGGGAAAAAAAGATATATATCCCGAAGGCGTAACATTGCTCACATAGAAGTATTTTAGCCCTTAAAGGACTAGATCGCGCAATGGCGGACGCCACTCCACGAAGGGCCAAGCAGGGGATAATGCTATTTGCAGCCACGTGTCATTTAGAACCACCAATCGAACTTCGGGCTTACCTTGTCCAGAGCGAGCCACAAGAGTACACCAAGGCCTCGGAGGTCGCAATTGCCTCAATGAAGTCAGGGTTCGGCGTGGGATGTACCTCATGGCCGTACGCATTGATGTAATACAACCCTATCTCAAGATGGCATGGGTCCATCCAAGCCCACGAGATCTATGCAACGATCTACCCACTATATATCTTGGCTTGCAATGGCTCATAGCCGCGGTCTTTGTCTGTTTGGCTGTACATAACATTAGATCGATGGGGAATACTTTCACCCATGCCGTCCACGGGTGAAAACGGATCCATCTCAGGATTATCTTCTTCAAACGATGACGGGGAATGTACGGGATGGGATATCTCGCACTGTCCAACGAGCCTGGTGCCATTTTCCTGTCGGGTCACTTTCATGCCTGTACTATCCCCGTTTCAGAACGAGACTCACTAGCTCCGCCGCGATGGTCACCGTGTGATTGGTAACTATCACGGGCAGTATATTCGCCTTCACGTAGCCTGTCAACCGGTGGCAGAGCCACACACTCCCAGGGTGGGACACACCTGACTGCTGGTGATAGATGCAAACAAGAATATAGCCGATGGTAAGGATCGAAAGAAGGTTTGAGCACCAGAAATGAAATAATTCCCAATACTAGGAGACGGTCATTTAGGGAAGCGCTTCCCTGGGCTAGCTCAGCATTACCTTCCGTTTAAAAAGGAAAAGTTCTTATGAGCACGTTTGAGCACCTCGTTCTCAAAGTAGACGAGAAAACCTACAAATCCAGGAAAGTTAATGCGTTCACGCGAAGCGGTTGCCACGGACCTCGAATGGTCTCTTTGCGGTCGTTGGGAATTCCCGACCAACGAGGACTATGTCCTTCGATGATGTCTCTCCACTCCTCGCGAGCTTCGCGTTCGGAGACGTTCGCGGGTAGTCTGTATGAAAGAAGCGTGCGCACGGCACCGAGGGGAGAATTCGGGGGTGCTGGGGGTATCATACGAACGAGTCTGGACCGGATATCCCCTTGCACACGCTCTGAGTCGGTGACCCACGGGGGTGATCGATTGAAGAAAAAGGTGGCGCACCTATGGATGGGCCTCCGAGAACACGAATGATCTCGCTCGACGAACCTCCGTCGTCCGAAACGGGGAGTACGAAACACGCGTTGTCGAACGCGGAGCAGATGGCATTTCCTCCAGAACCGCCCGATATTACCGTGATTTTGGGGGATGATTTCGGTGTATCCGTTGTTTGGGTGCTAATTCTTGGGCGAAGGTCACAGGTATGGCTTCCTTGAATCGTCCACGGCTGAGGACTGGGGTATGCTGGTTGGACAGGAAGATCAAACACCGACGAGCTAGGACTATCATCGAGGTGGCCACCCCTCCTTCCTGGGTCGAGTAGCGTATGGTCCATGGGCACGTTTGTTTTACTTTTTCAGCTTGTTGGAGTCACCAAGCGACGCGTCTCCGAATCCGATCCGTTCTGCCGAAGTGTGTCATAGTCCAGCTGCGTTCCACTTTACAAGGTCCTTAATTCCGCTCTTATACTCGGACATGAATGTTGAAATAATTGGAATGGAAGAGTCCGTGGCGGAGCAGAAACGCTCGCATCAATGAGATCTGACAGCTGAACATGTCCAGCGACACACGTCTTGGCGGACATTATCACAGTAGTGAACTCCCTTCCCTCGAAATGGAGCTGGAGGGTGACAAGGTGTAGTGCGCAGCCTCAGATCTGGTCGCCCGCCCCTGGACCCTATACCGTAGTGACGCAGCATTCACGCATGATGCATCCTGGACCCTAGTGCTTGACTAGGGCTCTCCACCGCGCATCTTGCAGATGTCATGCGTGCCATTCAGGGCCCACAGATTCAATATATCTAACTCACTCAAAGGGGCTCACCTGTAAGCATCCGTCCGACGCCACCACGTTCACTCAGGCATCATCCCACCATATTGTCAAGGTGGAGCCTTCCCTCCCACAGAATCCAGATCCTCGGCATAACTCACCTCGCGGGAAAAAAGCAAGTTTCAAGCCCACAGCCATGCCCACATCGTTGTGGAGTACGAACGTTGTAAGACTCGTAATGGACCCTGGAGTGCGGAAATTGTTTATTGCCTCTTTTCCGCGTTTCTTGGCTTGGACCATGCCAGCCAACCGCTGTCTCGTTTGGAATGCCCGGATGGGGGTGGCTCCGTGGGGGGCAATCAGTAGTCAGAGAAACACGGCAGCGGCGTACCAATGGTGGGTAGTCCTCCAATGGGTTCGCTAAACGGACTTCCGAGAAGTGGACAAGAAACGCATGGCATTTTCGCCACGACGCCGCATCAGCGCAATCTTTGGGAAACGATTTGGGCGTATATATCCGTCGTTTGGGCTTTGCCGGTTCTCGACGGAGGTTAAAAGTTGTTGCTAACCAGTCGTTACAGCCTGAGTTTACGTGCTAGGAGGGAGATCGTACCGACGAGCTTGGATTATCATCAAGGTCCTTGCCTTGCCTTTTGATGGTGTGGGCTTTGTGGGCTTGTGAGTTTTAGTACGAGGTTCAGGTGTCAGAATTTGCATTTCCAGGTTCTATGCTGCACCCTTCCCCGGATGGTTAGTACGTTCACCCACCTATTTTACCCTCTAACGGTGATTAGACTAATTTCAACCTAGAACACAGATCAGTATAGCTCAATAAACAAGCTCCCGACGGTTGGCCACAGCCCGAGTTTCGTGGCCGTTTTGGAACTAAATCCTGTGATGCCAGTGAACCCCACGCACAAGCTTATCGAGGACGGTATCTGCAAAGCAGAGCATGTAACGTTGTCGCCTGGAGACTCTCTTGCAGACCATTTGAATGTGCCAGCCAGGCTTCTAACCAAATCGAGAACATAAAAGGTTGAGGTTTGGCTCGCTTATACGGTCCCAGTTTCCTGACCTAGTCTCATAGGCCAAGGTCACCGGCAAGTTAATCGCGACCATATCGTTCGGCTAGTCGGGTTTCCGCACGCAGTAATTTTAAAGTGGAGCAGCGAGGCCATTGTCTAAATTTGTTTTGATGATGTCGTGTCGCCACTTACGTGGTAGCCGAACCAGTGAGAGTAGCTAAACCAGTGATAGTAACCAAGACATATGATGCGCTCAGGCAAGTTCTCAGGAGTCTCCGAATTTTCAACTGTTAGAAACTGACCGCCATCATGCCCCGCGACTTCGCTGCGCTCCCGGGTTTCTACCAGGCCCTATTTCTCTACTTTGAACCTCGTTAGTTCTCCCTCCAGTCTGTCAGAATGTCCACGACTGATATGTTATGACAGTGTCAACCATCTCCCCCGCCATCCTCGCATGGTTCTTTCCCGGACCAGAATGGTTCCATGCCCAGCTCGTCCCTTCCGGTACCCTGTCTAAGCAACTGGATGCGAGAACGACGATGGCAATATGGCAGCTTGGCAATTGTATGACAATCATCTATAACCCAAGTAGGCGCACTCATTATTCGGTTCGCCTCTACAGGTTACCTGTTGCTCGGATTAATATCTTCTCTCGTATTTCGTGCGATCCGGGACGCACTGCCTAACAATCCCGAGGCTCAGGAACGCATCCTGGGCGCGAGTATGACCGCGCTCGCCTTGGCGGATGTGAGCACCGAGTATTCCATCTCCTCGTTTCCGTTTGCTGACAATGGCACTGCTAGGTCACGCAGTGAGTTAACTGCCCATGGTTTATACCAGACATTTTTGATGGGGATTTCACAGTATCGCGGCTTCGTGGATTGGCCTCCCGGAAGACTTGCGTTACTCATTTGAGTCATGGAACCCGATGACCCACGGAAACATCACCTTTGTCGTCTTTCTTCTTATCATGAGGTAAGCATGCTGTCTTTCAATGTGTGACCACGCTTTGACGTATCCGTCAGGCTGGCTTGGCTTGCTGGTATTGGACGACAGAGGTATTACTACGGCAGGGCTGCCCTAAAGAACCAAAAGTCAGCTTGAGAGGGCCGTCGTCGTGAATACGCATCCAGGTGGCCAGACTGGGGGCGACTTTGTGGGGGCCACTGACAAGTAGACGATATAGATAGCTGATCTTCAGCGTGTGATCCGAGCAAATCCATGTGGTGCCCCTTAATATTTCGTGATTCCGACGTTTGCTAGAGATCGTATCAGCGGACGGTGAGCAGAATGAGGAGTGCCTGCTTGCCCTTCATACCAAGGCTTTGATCTACCAATCCGCACGCGTGTGCAGACGGAACACTTCGCGCCGTGGCTTGTGAGCGCGGATCCGAAAGTCGGGATAACGTACGGATGGTACGACCCTGAATCTGAAATGAGTTCCTCACGAGCCAGAAAAAAACACGACATACGCAACTACTAGATCCTTTGGACGTGCAGTGGATTTTCGCCGTTGCTTCTTGACTGTTTGTTGCGTGGATTCCGTGTTTTTGTTGGGTACCAATTTCGAGTTTGGGGAGGCAAAAGCAGCTATGAATAGGTCGTCCGCAAGGCTTACTTGCTAGATCTGCGAATATCCGCTTGGAGTGGTGGGGCCTCCTCGTCTTCGTCCACTTCGTCGTCGTCCGCTGGAGCTTCTGGGTCTACTAGATCGCTTTCTTCCAACGACATTTCGAC
>JBBPLN010000607.1:0-16419 GCA_038089815.1 Sutorius eximius | reverse complement strand
CGCTCTTTGTCCACATACTCTTTCTTGGGCGGTTTCTGTCCCGACGCAAGGCGTGGTTTTGGGCCATGAGCGACGACGGGGCCGCGGCGACTTGGAGGTGGATGGGCTACCGCCAAGTCGTGCTGTGGTTGACGTCGATCTCTCCAGTTTCCGGAAGCGGGGCCACGAGTGACCGACTTTTCGAGTTGCTCTACCTGGTGACTGAGAAAGGCGGCACCAAGAGCGCGAGACATGGCGAGCTTGTTGGATGCGGGTGTAGTGGCAGTCCCCTAAGAGGATCGAACGTGTCGATATGATGATGGTACGAGAGAGAGAGATGGACATACGTTCGTGTCTGCCATGACCTTGCAAAGTTGATGATAGTCGGTTAGGCAGGAACGAGGACGACTACATTACGTCAGACATCCATGTTTACTCTTGTTTGTACTTACATCCTGTCCATGACCGACCAAGTCCTTGGTACGTGTTGTGCGGTGGTCTCTACCGCCTGTCTCGAGGTGCTCACCGGCATTTGTTTCGATATTGCATCCACCAGTGAGTGCTATATTGCGGGACAGCGATCACGTGAACTGAGGTGGTCTCGAGGACGTTCCTGTACCGAGACGCTTTGTCGGTGTGCCTGTCTAGGATGTCATAGACACGTCCCGATAGACGACCTCGAAGAGCAACGAGAACGCGACCCGCTGCTCTCACCGAATACCCAACAGCCTCCATCGCATCCCCCCATGCCCAGCCCATAGGGCTGCCTGCTCTTCAAACGGTGTGTCCCACACTGGGGCTCATCACGCTCCAGATAATCCACATGCTGTGTGTACCGCTTACGTTGTGTTTCATAAGCCATGTACAAACGTTCTAGTATCAACCTATCAAACTCATCCATCTGCCACCAATCATCGCTTGCAGTCGTCACTTGGCGGAGGAAGCTGATTTATTGTCACCACTTGCACTGCTCGATTATTTGGAACTTGTAAACCATAGCGACACAAGGTGACTTTGAGATTTGTACACGCAATCCAACGTCCCCTCTCGCTGCCGCGTCATGTTATAGTTACCCTCCGGCTGGCGTGGTGAATAGAGATGAAGTAAAACATCGATTCCACTAATCATACAAACAAAAAAGCTATCTCCATTATACTTTACACGAGCTCAACGTCGGAATGTCCCTCACGATGCAAAGAATACGCTTCTTAAACCCCGGGCAACGTGAAGTCGGGGTAAGCCGGCCAATTTCCAAGTTGCCCCGGATCGCCCCCGATCCGAACCCATACCGAGTGCGACGGGGTCGGACCATCCAGCACAAACAACTGATGCCAACCAGGTGGACAGACATACGCGTTAGGCGGAGCCGTGATCGTACACGTTGTTCCTGAGCATGAAAACGTAGGGAAAATGATACGCCCCCCGCTCATGACGTTACCGTGCGTGCTCGACGAAGCTATCCAGCGACCCGTCAGAAATGCTCTGGACAACTCGAAGAAGACCCACCTGCGATGAGAGAAACACGCATCGTGCTCGTCGTGCCTTGGTAGAGTGTTACGGCAATCGTGTATTGCCCACCGAGCGCCCAATCAGTTTGCGTGATGGTGAATTCAGGCTGCCTGAACCCCTGGTTGAGATATGGAGGAATGTACACCTCCATCCGGAATTCCTCTGGATATTTGGGCGTTCCGTCTGGATTATTCGTCTCAGGATCCGAGCCGGACACCAAGACACGACCGTCAGGGAGGAGTGTCGCTTCAGAGTGGTACAGACGTGCAACGATCGTGTTGCCGAGAATCGATATGCGCTGTCCGATCGGCTTGGATGGGTCGTACAGCAGCGCGTTCAGGTTGGGGTCGCTTGCCAGTCCGAACCCGGCGACCCCTTGGTGAGCGCCGTTCAGGATCATGTACGTCCTGTAAGTAGGTTCGCATTAGTGTCGCGCACGTTACACATGTCGACCGTCACGCTGGCTTACCCGTCCGGAAGCGTGACCATACATGGCATCACTCTCTTTGATGGCTATCACCATCCACATCAGCCAAACGGGTCCTTACCATCATGACATGCAAACAACGCACCATTCTTTCTATCGTCCACGTCGGATTCGTGGCCTCGGGCGTGATGGAGATGCAATTATCGAGCGCAATCGCCCCACCAGGCGTTGACCCACCACAAATCAAAATCTGGACCGGATCCGTGTATGGCGCATGCTGCGGGAAAAGCACAGCTGTTCCTTCCATCGGATACGTGCGACCCCCGAGGAAGTTGTTCACTGCACCCGGCATGTTCGGTAATACAGTCACGGTATTGAATGTCGCGGGATCCAGTATGCGCGCTTCGTTGTAGTAACCTACAGCGCATTCCACTCAGATGGCCATATCGATCTTATGCGGATCATTGTCCTCACCGATGAAGAAGCGTCCACTCGGAAGCACGAGTAAGAATGGATACAAATTGTTCGGGTCCGTACGTTGCAGGTAGTCGAGCGTGATGGTGGTGTCACCTCCGGGTGGCTTCGGAAGAATCTCCAGACTAGGTTGAGGTGTACCGTTGCTGCCAGCTTCTCCGCCCACGACAAGGATACTTCCATTGGGCATCATCATCGCAGTCGGGTACCATCGCCCACGCTATAAACCCATGTTAACTTCCGACGAATCGGGATTGGACAGGAAAACATACCTGAAGGGAAACCTCATTGACGTTCTCCTGCCAGTCGTGTGTCCCGTTCACGCCCGGCTTTCCATCCGGGTAATACAATCTGACACCGAACGTCGATGTGAGCGACCATCCACCGACGTTGATCTGGCGGGCGCCTTTATCCGGAAGGACGATACTCCCTGAGCAAAACACGTCCGACTTGACGTGCATCTCGCGCCATGCCAATTGGTAGTTGTCTACAAGGCTAATGTCCAACTCGTACGCCCCAGTGGAGTTGGTGAACTCGGACGTGCCCCCCTTTTCCAGGAAGGTCACCTTGTTGTTGACCCCTACAGTGGCGATCAAGGGCACAACAACCCCGCCGATGAGGAACTGGTGGCAATGAGTCACATGCGCACGATGTTGTCTTCGAAACTTGCCTTGTAATACCCGGTATTCGATGGTGTGTTCCAGACGTAAAGCGGGTTCCCGGTCCAATAGTATGTGGTTAGCTTGAGCGCGCCTCCGCATAGATGAATGGGATCCCCGGAACAAGAGAAACTGCAGTCCGAATCAGCCCCATATGTTCCGTGATTGTTAGTCACATCGCTGACGTCGCCACAGACTGCCCCGGGTCAATCACGTGCGAAAAATACAGAGTAGTTAAAGTAAGACTTACAACACTGGTTCCCATATTCCAGTCCAGCAGCACTATATCCATATGTAGCGCACTGGTTCAAGCATGCCTGAACCGTGTTGTTGTTTGTCCAGTCCATCTCGTATGGGAACATTCTACTTCCCGACAGCTCACTGTTCGATTATGTATTCAGAGAATGCTAATGTCAACGGAGTATCACGACCTACGCAAGGCATCCTTGATATTGCCAAGATCCTGGAAGGCCTGTCTTTTGAATCGTAGGAACTGGAAGGACAGTGACGTTGCCTGTTGAAGTGTACACCGATAGGCGGTTTGAGCCACCACATGCCTCCCTAGCTTATCGTTTAGTCAGCATCAACACAGCAAGTGACACTGCTTACGCTGCATTGCCTCCACAAGCCATATTGCAGTCACTTCCGGTTGCCGTAACAGCGCCGTTCACCAAGTTGTTACCACAGACTGGGTAGTGGGGAAGCCCACGCATCAGTCACTCAGACCTGAAATGGAGGCATCTAACTAAATGACGTCACTCACAGCATTGCGTGCTATACTCAACCCCGGCGAGCGTGAAACTGTTCGAGCTGCAGTGAGAGATGCAACCCTCGACCGTCGTGTTACTGCCGTCCAGTTCGTTCCCGAGTATACGTCCGTTCGCATTGTCCACGTAGCAGTTTGCATACGTCCATGTTCCCGGGAGTCCTGATGTCACAGGAGACGGTCCGCCTGTACCACCCCCACCCGTACTGCCACCACCCCCTGTTCCTGCGGTGTTGTTGTATACATTGAGACGGTTTGGGCCTCCGCAGTATTCGGAAGAGTTTCCAGCACAGGTCATACTGCAATCCGTCAGCGGTGTTTTGACAGACCCATATTGAAGAGCCGAGCCACAGACTGGTGTGCTACTGGTCAGTGCAAATGGCGGATCGATTAGTGAGGACACCGACAGCACTGAGTTGAGTATTCCGCGCCAGCCAATGCGTACCCAGCCTTCTGGCACGCAGCAGTGCAGCTTTCTACCGTAACACTACTGACCCCAGCTCCGTACGATAGTGCGCGGCTGTTAACCGAATCACTAAACAATGCTATTAGCGTCAACACCTGACGGCGAAAGTTCAAACTCGCTTGTAACATCCGAGCGAAACCCATGTGCCGACGCTTTGCACAGTGGTCGGTCCCGCGGGCGGCTGTGCACCACTCCAGTAAACATTTAACCGATTACCTGCGCCGCAAATTTCCGCAGAATTGCCACTGCATGGCATGTTGCAATCTGACGAGCTGACGTTGGTGGCGCTAGATAACGAATTACCACAGTCTATCGTTTGGTCTAAGTGGCGCATTTATTTGGAGATCTGAGTGAACTCACAGCATTCATTCGCGTATTCAACGCCAGCATAGATGTATGAGTTGCTCCCTGTTGAGCAAAAGTTGACACACGACTCGACGGTCATGCCGGTCGAGTTAGTATACGAAGCAGATGCGAGCGTACGACTGCCCACGCTGTCACTACGCAAAAACACGGTGAGTGGCACTCAGTGACGGTGCCGGGCTACCTACGTCCAACAGCCATAGGCGGTCCAGCCGCTCGGGAGGGCGCGGCGATGAACATCTTGATGTGCGGACGGGAATGCAGAAAACTATGAGGTACGGTGAGAGGCGTGGAGAAAGGCGACAGTGAAGAGCCCACTCGAGATATGACAGCTGAAAGAGGTGCGAAAAGACGAAAGACAGCCATGTTGGTCGGCTGTCCTGTAGTCCCCTCCATGCTAACGGGGTGTTTTATAAGCTACACGAGCGCTATCTTCAACTGTCCAACCGTATTTTTCTTTGATTTTTTCGAAGAAACATGACTATTTCTCAGGAAACCCAGTGTGATAGTACCTTGCAGCAAAAGCAATCAAAAGAGCTGGGTGGAAAGAATTTGGTGAAATTGTCTCGCCAAGCGTGAGGCCATGATGGTCACCTGCCACCTTCCAGTCCAAGCAGATCAAGGACGAGGATACCGCCCTAAGGAACCCATATCCCCGTGAGCTGGGCGTGCGACCCACTGGGGGATGGAATATCACGCACGTCGGAACCCCTTGCGAGACGGCTATGACTTATTGGGTATGAACCGAAGATCCTCCCGTTGCTTGCAGTGAATTCAGTTGCTTACATGCCTCGGTATTGCAATGATAACCTGTAGCCCAGTGGCGATATCGAACATGTGAGTATTGAAAATGGCTGGACGATATGCGAGCTTACGCGAGATGGTGTGCTCGCTTAGTGGAAGGTGGCATCATTGGCTGTGCATGTGTATACTAAATCTAGTTTGTCCCTGGGTGGGGGAAACGCGGCCACTACCGATCTGGATGTCAAGGAGCGCCTATCGACGCAGTAAGGATTTTAGAGGAAGACAAACTAGGCATGGTGGACGACTCTGCGTACCCCTGATGAAATGTGGACTTAGTGAAAAGGAGTCTTCCGGCAAAAGCATCATCGGCGGCCTGAGCATCTTGATGCCCAGGGCCCGGATTGTGGTACGATAAGCGAAATGGTTCTGCCAGGGGGGATGGTAAACCCAAAAACTAAAGATACACACTGGCTGACCAGACCTCAGCATCTTGAGCCAACCTTGAATCGGACAGTGCTGGGGTATCCATGGTACGTTGGGTTAGATGAATATCGGATACCCGCGGAGGGGATAAAGTTGCGTGCTAGTGACAAGTCCGCTCGCCCGTTGCTGACGTGCAGCTCGACTTAACTGGGGTAAAGATCATATCACCGCGGTTATCGGATGGCCAGTTTGATGTCATCGGTGTGGAACCCCCAGAAATTGATCAGCTGCTGCCATGCAGTGGTATGATATTGTGTCTGGGAAAAAAGAATAAGAAAAAAATAAGACCAGGGCGATTTCCATCTAGAGCAACCATCGCGCACATGATGCGAGCTACGGCGGTGTATATCGCGTTGTGTCCAGGGTCCAGGAGAGATGGTGGTGGTTGGTGGTATAAAGTTACCCGATGTGAGCAAGCTGGCTCGCCCTCTTGTCACATGTTCCAACACCGCTCGGCTCACACACGCGAAATGAAAGTTGACTTCGGAGTGAAACCAGATAGCAGGAAGTACTGCTAGGAGCATCCCAACGCGGATCGAATGATTACCATGTCGAATTGGAGCTTTCGCTGGCGCTGTCGTCCTCAGACGCGGCATCTCCCAAAGCTTGCGTCGGATTGCAACTCTTTCGAATCGCCAGGTAATCAAGATGACTGACACCATTGAGACCACCCGACTCCCTCGTGAGGGCATCTTTCCTCGGACCGGAGTTCACGTCGCTTATTTGAAGAGAATTCTCGTATCGTCAATTAGAATCCCCAACTTGATGGGCCGCGCAAACGTCCCTCACGGTGATCTCCATCGAAACAATTACATGGACATGGCAACGATAGGGACAGGCAGAGGGACCGGCCATGCGAAACGAAGCAGCCTAAATCTCGAATCAGGATTATCATTTTACTTCCGTCGCAACCCTGACGGCCCCCACTGTTCCTAGGACTGTGTAGACTGGATGGTGGCGCAGCGAACACTGTTACCTCTTACCCTAGTTTCGGCTTTACCTTTTCTTGTTTTGTTCCTCTATCATGAATTCGATAAAACTGTCGTTCTCTGGCAGAACAGTGGTCACGACTCTGGTCACCGTTGGTACCCTGACTTGGAGTTCACGTCAAGGTCGCATCAGACACTTGAAAGCAGATCACTATGTGAATTTCTATCCTCTTGTACCCACAGGTCATCTAAAAGTGCTTCCTTTCCTCGGAGCTCGCTAAGCAAATCCTGCCCGGAACGAGGTGGTTGCCCAACTTTGCCGCCTCATGTCCGTCGATGGTCCCTCGACGGAGCTTTCCGCGGTGATCTTACGCTCACCTGTCGTCTTCGCCTGGGAACAGTCAACAATGTATGCGTATGTCACTCATCACACGGTTCGAATCTGGTGAGGTTCCGCTTTGTGCATAGTTTCGAAGTATCGAGGTGCCTCGTTTCTAGGCAAAAATGCCCACACAAACCGGTCGCTACCTTCGCAAACGTCCGCCTTCCCTGACCGATGCTGGCTGTTTGATGGTTACTGGAACTTATCATCACACGTAAAGAAGCCTGCCAGTTGCAGTTCATCTTCCGAGAGATGAGTATATGCCACCGGCTTACTTGTCGAAATGTGAGGATTGGGAGTACAATTGCTCCCACCCTCTAGGGTCGTTCGCTCCTTCAGGCAGATAACTTGGGCCGGGTCCTGCCAGACTTCAGATGCTAACTTGGGTGCCAAAAACCAAGTGACTGCTTTTCTAGCGAACTAGTGCAACAACGTCTGGCGATGTTACAGATTGATTGGAAACAAATTCAAACTTCCCTCATCGAATTCGAGCAAGTCTCACAGGCCCAGGTCTTGGCGAGACAAATTAAAAAATCTAAGATGAGAAAGCAATTGATCGAGTACATGTAGCATCAGGACATCAGGAATGAACCGTCCCGCAGCGCCGTGCGATCATATCCCGATCAAACACCAGGCAATGTGAAATCAGAGTAGGGCGGCCAATTTCCCAGCTGCGCAGGATCACCACCAATCCGAACCCATGCCGAATGCGATGGCGTTGGTCCGTCCAGCACGAACAACTGGTGCCAACCCGGCGGACATACGTATGCGTTGGGCGGCGCAGTGATCGTACACGTAGTCCCAGAACAGGAAAACGCGGGGAAGAGGATACGCCCACCGCTCATCACGTTACCGTGCGTGCTTGATGAAGCTGTGTACCAGTCGTCGGTTAGGTATATCGCACATACATACACCAAAACATGGAACATACCTGCGATGAGAGAGACACGCATCGTGCTTGTCGTTCCCTGGTGGAGTGTCACATCGATCGTATATTGTCCACCGAGCGCCCAATCCGTCTCGGTAATCGTGAACTCTGGTTGCGTGAATCCTTGGTTGAGATATGGAGGGATGTACACCTCCATCCGGAATTCCCGTGGATATATGGCTGTTCCGTTGGGATAATTCGTCTCAGGGTCCGAGCCCGACACCAACACACGACCGTCAGGGAGGAGCGTCGCTTCAGAGTGGTACAGCCGTGCCACAATCGTGTTGTTGAGAATGGAAATGCGTTGACCAACCGGTTTCGACGGGTCGTACAAGAGCGCATTCAGGTTAGGATCACTTTCCAGTCCGAACCCAGCGAAGCCTTGATGAGCGCCGTTCATGATGATGTATGTCCTGTAAGCAAATTCGTTTTAGTTACGCACGACGCGTGGCTTAAGCCATCAAGCTGGTTTACCCATCCGGGAGGGTGACCATACACGGCATCACTCTCTTCGATGGCTATATACAGACCGACAATCCACATCAATCAAGTACACTGACAACATACCATGCATACAATGCACCATTCTCTCTATCGTCCATGTCGGGTTCGCGACCTCAGGTGTGATGGAGATGCAGTTATCGAGCGCAATCCCAGCACCGGGTGTTGACCCACCACAAATTAGAATTTCGATTGGATCCGTGTAGGGTGCGTATTGTGGGAAAAGCACCGCCGTTCCTTCCATCGGATACGTACGACCCCCGAGGAAGTTGTTCACTGCACCCGGCATGTTGGGTAGTACCGCGACGGTACCGAACGTCACAGGATCTAGTATGCGCGCTTCGTTGTAGTAGCCTAGAGGGTGTCGCTCAGATGACGGTGCAGATCCGAAGTAAATCATGTGTGCTCATCGATGAAGAAACGTCCACTCGGAAGCACCATCAAGAATGGGTACAGGTTGTTCGGGTCCGTGCGTTGCAGGTAGTCGAGCGTGATGGTGGTGTCACCTCCGGGTGGCTTCGGAAGAATCTCCAGACTAGGTTGGGGTGTACCGTTGCTGCCAGCCTCTCCGCCCACGACAAGGATACTTCCATTGGGCATCATCATCGCGCTCGGGTACCATCGCCCACGCTATAAACTCATGTTAACTTCTGACGAATCGGGATTGGACAGGAAAACATACCTGAAGGGAAACCTCATTGACGTTCTCCTCCCAATCGTGTGTCCCGTTCACGCCCGGCTTTCGATCCGGGTAATACAATCTGACACCGAATGTCGATATGAGGGACCATCCACCGACGTTGATCTGGTGGGCACCTTTATCCGGAAGGACGATACTCCCTGAACAAAACACGTCTGTCTTGACATGCATCTCACGCCATGCCAATTGGTAATTGTCTACTAGGCTGATATCTAATTCATATGCCCCAGTGGAGTTGCTGAACTCGGATGTACCCCACTTTTCCAGGAAGGTCACCTTGTCGTTGACACCCACGGTGGTGATCAAGGGTACGACGAGCCCGCCGATGAGGAACTGATTGTCATCAGTCTCATAGGTACAAGGATACTTTCAACAACTTGCCTCATAATACCCGGTATTCTCCGGAGTGTTCCAGACATAAAGCGGGTTTCCGGTCCAATAATAAGTGGTCAACAGATTTGGCCCTCCACACAGATGAGCGGGGTCCCCGGAACAAGCCATATTGCATTCTGCGTCTGCGACGAAGTTTCCGTTGTTGGTGGTCACATCGCTAATGTCACCACAGACTACTCCCAGTCAACCACCTCCGATTGTGGAGGGAAAGATCAGCAGACTCACAGCACTGTTCCGCGTACTCCAGCCCGGCAGCATTGTATCCATATGCAGCGCACTGGCTCAAGCATGCAGTGACTGTGTTGTTATTCGTCCAGTCCAACTCATAAGGGAACATTCTGACACCATTAGACAGTTCACTGTTTCAAGGTATCTACTCAGAAGATGACAAATTCAATAGGGTATGAACACCTACGAGAGGCATCCTTGATATTGCCACGATCCGGGAAGGCTTGTCTTCTGAATTGTAGGGACTGGGAGAGAAATAACGTTGCCCGTTGAAGTATAGACCGAGAGCGGTTTGGACCACCACACATCTCCCTAATTCATCGTTAGTGAGTGGATGCGGAGCAACAGACTATGCTTACGTTGAGTTTCCTCCACAAGCCATATTACAGTCGCTGTTAGATGCCTCAACAGCGCCGTTTACCAATTCACCACCACAGACTGGGCAATGGGAAAGCCACACATCAGTCCGTCAGCGCAGTAAGAAAAACACCCAACAGTACGACGTCACTCACAGCATTGAGTGCTACACTCGAGCCCGGCGAGCGTGAAACTGTTCGAGCTACAGTAAGAGATGCAACTCTCCACCGTTGTGTTACTGCTGTCCAGTTCATTTCCCAGTATCCGCCCGTAGGCATTGTCCACGTAACATCCACCATATGTCCACGTTTTTGTTCCGCCACCGCCCAGTCCACCCCCCGTCGTATTGGTGTACACGTTGAGACGGTTGGGACCTCCGCAGTACTCGGAAGAATTTCCAGCACACGTCATGTCGCAATCCGTCAGGGTAGTCTGGACAGAGCCATATTCGAGAACCGAACCACAGACTGATATGCTACTGGTCAGTGCAAATGGTAGATTGATTGGTGAGAACACCGACAGCACTGAGTTGAATATTCCACGCCCGCCAATGTGTACCCAGCATTCTGACACGCGGCAACGCAGTTTTCTACAGTAACACTACTCACTGCAGCGATATACGATAATGCGCGATTATTAACCGAATCACTGGAAGAGGTAATCAGTATCAGTGTCCCATGAAATTATACTTCACTCACTTGTAGCACCCGAGCGAAACCCATGGGCCAACACTTTGTACAGTGATGGGGGCCAGGGGTGGCTGTGCACCACTCTAGTAAACATTCAGTAGATCGCCTGCGCCGCAAAATTCCGCAGAGTTGCCAATGCAAGGCATATTGCATTCTGACAAGGTTACATTCGTTGCACCAGCCGTAAACGAGTTACCGCAGTCTGTCATGCGGGGTAAATCGCACACTCATGGACGAGATGGACCAACTCACAGCATTCATCAGCGTATTCGACACCGGCGTAAAGGTACGAGTTGCTCCCTGTTGAGCAAAAGTTGGTGCAGGACTCGACGGTCATACCGGTCGAGTTAGCGTACGAAGCTGACGCAAGCGTACGGCTGCCCACGTTATCACTATACAAGACATGGTGAGTGACATTCAGTGGCAATCCAAAGCCACTCACGTCCAGCAGCCGTAAGCCGTCCAGCCGTTCGGGAGAGCGCGGTGATAGATATCGTGACGTGCGGGCGGGGAAGATGCAGAAATCTAAGAGCCGTTATCAGAGCTGTGGGGTCAAACGACACAGAAGAGCCCACTCTGGACATCAACACTGAAGCCAGCACGAAGAAACGAAAGGTAGTCATGTTGGTCGGCTGCCTTGCGGTCCCGCACGTCCTGACGGGGTGCTTTATAGACTATACAAGCGCTAGCTTCAACTCAGCCCAGGCTCCTCACACCGACTATTTCTCGGGGAATGCATCGACGAGAGCAGTCAAAGGTTCCGAGTGACAATAATCACCTGCCATATCCTGGTCCCAGCAGACCGAGGATGGGGATACTACGATAAGGGACCTGTGTCCCCGAGAACCGGGCGCGCGACACGTGCTGTAAGGATGAAGGATCACATATCACGAACTAACGACTAGCTACAAGTCAGAGAGACTCCCAGTGCTTGTGACGAATTCGTTGCTTACATGCTATCGTGGCACCGCGATATACTGTAGGTTATAACCTAATGAGATACCAAACAAGCGAGCACTGAAATGGCTGAACAATATGCAGGCCCACACGAGATTGCATACTTCTGCGGGGACGGTGCCACAGATTGCTGTGTACTCCATATTTGCCCTGGGGGTGTTTGATCAGCTGCGTTTTGGCCCTGGGAGGAACAAAAGTAGATACAACCATTTGCGATGTCAGGGCGTCCATCAGCTGCATGATAGATTTTAAAAGAAAATAAACCCGGAGAGATGCACAGAACCTCTGCGTCCCTGAAAGGATGTAGAAGGGACGAAAAAAGGGTCAGCCAGCCAGATGTCATTGACACCTCTGCGCCATGATGCCAGGGCCCGCTACTTGCGAAATGAGAAATGGAATAGTAGATTCTGCCAGGGGATGCTGTTAAATCCAGAAACAAAAGACACACGGGCTGATCAGACCTCAGCGTCTCAAGGCAGCCTTTATCGGACAGTCCTGCGGTGCGAAGGTACGCTGTTTCACGTAACTGTTGACCTGGGCCAGGTTGGGTGGGTCACATGCTGATGATGCCTCCCGCCCAGCGGTGCCGGCGCGCAACAGGACTCGGGTAGATCGGGTGAGAGATAATATCACCGCGATCCTCGAATTTCTAACTTGGTGCTTCAACTGCGTAGAGCTTTGAGACACCTGTCAGCTGCTGCCACGCAATCATTGATAGGCCATCGGCTTCGGAAAAAGAGGGAGGAACCAAGACCCAACCGATTTCCATATAGAACGACTATCAGGCGGATGGTTCGTGCACGGCAGTGTAAAGTTCAAACCCAGGGATGATGGTGGTTGGGGTACAAGGTCGCCTGAACTGTGTAAGCCGCGAGTGGCACTGTAGGGCGTGCGACGATTGCTGCAAATTGGCGACTCGGCTCAAGCAAACGACGAAATAAACGTCGCCAGAATACTTTGTTTCCTTCTACCAACAGGGCATGCGTAAGTGCATATTTCTCCAGACCAGGTAGACTCCTTGATGAAAGTGAACTTGTCGGTTACAAGTTCGTAACGTCGCCTGTGCGAAGTGAACAGTGGTCCTCCATTAATTTGGAGCCCTCAAATCTAGTAGACGCCGCCACCTTCGTTCAAACATCCTCAGTCGACGCTCTGCTAACGCCCAGTTTTCTGGATGGTCTCCGAATTGGGCTTTCAAGAAGATTTGAGTCTGCGAGGACGGGCGCTGAATGCAAGAAGCCATGGCCTCCCAGGAAGCAGGGGTGATACCTAGTATGTCCTAGGAAGTTGACTGGACATGGGTTAAACGACGATAACAATGAATGAAAACCGCAAAATAAAGTTGAGTGAAAATGCCCTTACCCACTGATTCTAATCCCACAGCTCAAGCTGAGACCCTTAATTTTCTTTGCCGCTATTCACGCCCTGCGATCGCAGTGCTTCAAGTGACATATCGCGGACGTTCCTCGGTCGAGCGATCGTGTTGTATGGATGCCACCAGCACCTTGATGAACGCAAACCGGTTGGCTGCTCAGCCACGCTGCACCCGGGTGCCACTACGGAATCCACCTTCTGAGAATTCTGGATGCCCTCTGCCCACACATAACGGTGTACGCGAGTGTCTTTTCTCGGGCTGGAGCTCGCCTAGGTATGCAACCCTGTTTTGGATACGTCCTTTGCGAATTCACATTGCTTGTTCGAGAAGAATTCTTGGATTGCCCGCCATCTGGGCTATAGATGTTGTCATGTTATATTCGGTATCTTCATCCGGACAACTGCCATGAAGGTCAAGGCTGGCGGCCGCCTGGGAAAAAAAGTTGGCTGTACCTACTAGTCCGAACCCTAAACCTCGAATGGAACCCTCTCATTAACCGTGCATCATCAGGGCCAAAGGCTCCTGTGGTCCTGCGGATGCCAGATGCAGAAGCTTGTGCCAGCCCTTCGCTGGTGTGGAAGCACAGACGTCCTTTCCCCTTTATTACTTTTTCTTTTTTTAATGCACACCTTATCGCGGATGTTCCTGGGTAGAACAATGGCGTAGACGACGGTCACCGTTGACCTTTTGCGCCACATACCGGGACGCTTAGCAAGAATGGAAAATCACACCCGATCTCTCTCGGATCCCAGAGACCATGTCAGAGCCCCTTCTACTCTCAGACCATCGCTCGCCTCGGTATGCCTTGCCCGGTACTTTGGTGCGTTGCCGCTCCATATCCACGCCTTCATTCATTCACGGATCGTCGCTGTGGAGCGATCATTGTACAGCCCACAGCCTGCACACGATGGACAATATCCGCTGTCTTCGCCCGAACAGCGGCCAACTACGTATGTACTAGCCTGATGCTCCAACAGATCAAATATACGCGACGACGTACCTCGTTACCACCTCGCTTGTCATTCGAAGCACGATGACGAGTATTGAGTTTTATTTTTGATTCCTCGACAAAACCTTATCGTAGGCACCTCCTTTTACCCCGGGTCGGCTGCACGATGCGCCGGGTCGTCTTCTCACGTACTAAAAAAAAGAATGACAGCTGGGCCAGTGAGCGGTGAGTACACGCCGCTGGCTCACCTGCTACTGCAGCGGTGGAGATAGAAAGTACATATGTCATATGGCGTGTACACGTTTGTTGGCGGGCTGCGATCGCCGCCGCTCGAGGCAAATAATCCAATGGGACTTTCCTCGGATGCGCAACTTGCGCGAAGCGAGATTCGATATCGTACATCATGCGTTATGCGATCAGGGGGATGGAGTCGTCATGCCCGGTCATGATGCACACTACGTTCCGGCAGCTGGAGACCGAAAATGCTGTCCTGGGACCATCTGGTGAATCACCACGTCCATGCGTGCTTTACCAAGACCGTTTCGTTCCCATCAAGATGCTTGCAAAACATATGTTGCTACGATCATGCACCGAATTCGATACATTCTTTTTAGGTACTTAACAAAGTCCTGTCGTAGCGCCCGTCGGTATTACATGTGGGAATACACGGATTAAGAACAGCGCCAGACAATGTTTACGGTACTTAAAAAGTCTGGATGAGTCCTTTGTGTCAAGAAAAAAAAAAAGGAAATGGTGCGATAGCAAACAAGTCCGGGGCGTCGGTAACGAAACCGTCTGCGTTCAAACTCCAGGCAACGTAAAATCAGGATAATTGGGCCAATTTCCAAGCTTGGCCGGGTCGCCTCCAATCCGTACCCACGTCGAATGCGACGGCGTCGGACCATCGAGCACAAAGAGCTGGTGCCATCCCGGCGGACACACGTACGCGTTGGGCGGGGCAGTGATCACGCAGATCGTCAAGAAGCACGAAAACTCGGGGAAGATAATGCGCCCACCACTCATAACATTACCGTGTGTGCTCGACGAGGCTATGCGTCATTTTATCAGTTATCGGTCAGAATGCGCCCGTATCTCAGACGAGGTGCGTAGGGGACATACCAGCGACGAGAGAGACACGCATCGTGCTAGTCGTTCCTTGGAAGAGTGTCACATCAATTAGATATTTTCCGCCGAGGTTCCAGTCCGTCTCGCTGATCGTAAACGTCGGTTGCTTGAGCCCCTGATTCAGATACGGAGGGATGTACACCTCCATCCGCAACTCCTCGGGGTAGATCGCTGTTCCGTTGGGATAATTCGTCTGAGGATCCGAGCCCGACACCAACACGCGGCCGTCAGGGAGAAGCGTTGCCTCAGAGTGATACAGCCGTGCGACGATCGTGCTGTTGAGAACCGACATCCGCTGACCGATGGGCTTAGATGGGTCGTACAGGACAGCATTGTAATTGGGGTCGCTCGCGAGTCCAAATCCGGCGAACCCTTGGTGAGCGCCATTCATGATCATGTACGTCCTGTAAACAAATCCGCCATGAGCCCCTGCACGACGCGCGTCTCGGTGCACAGGCCAACTCACCCGTCCGGAAGCGTGACCATACACGGCATCACTCTTTTTGATGGCTATACGCAGATCGACAACCCATATCAGGCCAGGATACTCGCAGCATACAGCGCGTACGCACCATTCTCTCTATCGTCCATGTCGCGTTCGCGACCTCGGGTGCGATGCTGATACAATTATCGAGCGCAACACCAGCGCCAGGTGCAGACCCACCACAAATCAGAACCTCGAGTGGGTCCGTGTAGGGTGCGTATTGTGGGAAAAGCACCGACGTTCCTTCCATTGGATACGTACGACCCGCGAGGAAGTTGTTCACCGCTCCCGGCATGTTCGGTAATACTGTCACGGTGTCAAACGTTACGGGATCCAGAATGCGTGCTTCGTTGTAGTAGCCTAGAAGTGCGCTCCCAGTCAGATGTGTCGACCGCATGTAAATCGTGTGCTCACCAATGAAGAAGCGTCCACTCGGAAGCACCATCAAGAATGGGTACAAGTTGTTTGGGTCCGTGCGCTGCAGGTAGTCGAGCGTGATGGTCGTGTCGCCGCCTGGTGGCTTGGGGAGAATCTCCAGACTGGGTTGGGGTG